>JAAALK010000609.1:0-23691 GCA_019279435.1 Zizania palustris | reverse complement strand
ACACAAATCATCACCTTTCTACCTCTCTATTGCTACCTTTATCATCAGAAATCATCTTGTACAGAAATGAAACAGTTTATTATGCACTTCTTGACTAACAATTTCCAGCCTTAGCAACCTCACCTTTCTTGAGTAACATTCTGATCATTAGCTGTGGCTGCTCCCTAAAAAACTGATACTTACAGGGAGCAACTTCATGTGTTCCTGATACTTCAGTGAAGCTTCAAACGACATATTCTGATGATCAAATTAACAGGCGGGAGTTGGGATCACAGCCACTCTTTTCCATTGATGAAAAGAAATGTCAGCCTCCTCAAATGAATCTTCTTTTATAAGATTATTTATCATCACACCGTTAGATTTTTTGGTTTGAATGTGCTGATACTAGATACCACGTAATCAGATACAACCTAGTAATCAACCCATTACACTCTAACCAATCTGGTATCATATCACATTACCAAAATACATATATACTTAAACCAAACACTATAATGTAAACAAATACATTACATTTGTTAACCAAATAAATCTAGTAATCTACTTACATTGTTATCACTTGATACCGTAATTAATTCCATTACCATTTACGTTACAAATATAAGCATAGCTTATCCATCATCCAAATCTAGCCAGTGAGGCCGAGGAAACCCCGTATGAATGCGGTCGTGGCCAAGTCTGTACTGCTGAATTTTTCTAGGTCCATGCGACGCCCTGGTGTGAGATGATATTTCCGAGGCATGTGACTGTTGTCATCCCGAATGAACACTTGGACTTTTTTAGTGCCAACTTGTGCGTCCAGATCACATCGAACCATGTTTAACATGCTGCAAGTGTGCTGCCCAAGAAGTGCTAAAAACCAAGATATCGTCAAAGAAAACAAGCACAAATTTTCGAATGATGGTTTCAATACCTCGTTCATCAATGACTGGAATGTTGATGGGGCGTTGGTGAGGCCGAGAACGCATATGAGGAACTCACTCCGGAGGTCGAGCTTGGTGAAGAAGTGTGATCCCCGAAGCTCGTCAAGCAGCTCATCGACCACCAGGAATAGGGCACTTGTCTTTTACCATCTTATTGTTGAAGCTCCATAGTCCACACAAAACGCCATGTCTTGTCTACTTTTTTCACTAGCAGCACCAGGGAGGAGTGTCACGCCCGATTTAATAAAATCTGGACTTTATTGAATTTCCCAATAGAAATCAATAAATACCATACCATTTAATTAATCTCATTTCAGGACTACCAAAATTACCACCACTTATGTAAATTTCACCAAACTTGTACCATAGTCTTGAATACAACTTGAAGCTACTCTAAAGAAATGTTAAGATTTTGGGAACTTTCTAAACACTATCTTTTATCTTGGCCAAACAACGAACTATTCATTGTTCCCTATTACAAGTTAAGTATATGTGCGCCTATGCTACTACATGTCAACGACAATAAAGATCTACGTGCACCTATTACTAGTTAAGTATATGTGAAGCATCTTGGTAGCTCCAAAGCACCTAGTTAGCTTATTTTCCTGCCATATAGTTGTTAGTCTCATCTTATTTATATATACAAATGTATTCTACATCACGGGTGTAGAATGCTATTCTACACCGATGTGGAATGGGGGGGTTAGGATTGGGTGGACGTGGGGGCATGCTAGATGAGATGGACACGTTTGGAGTGATTGGTGTAGATAGCGTTCTCATATATATATATATTGTGTGTGGTGTGTGGTGTGTGGTGTATAATATAGGAGAACTAGTTCATAAGGATAATATAGCCAATTCAAGAAATTTGGTTGGTAGATCTTGACCGTGTAAGCTGACTTGGAGCATGCATATACACCACACACACATACATAGATTGATCAGAGGCATCATGGAGATGAGCATATATCAAATTGTCAATGCATTAATCAACATGCTTCTATGCATGGATTTATTAAGTCTAATTAATATGTCATTAGCACATGATTACTATAGCACCACATGGTCAAATCATGACCTAATTAGGCTTAATAAATTCGTCTTGCGAACTTAGCCTAGGGATTCTGTAATTAGTTTTATAATTAACTCAGATTTAGTTCTTCTAATTAGCATTCGAACATTTGATATGACTGGGGCTAAATTTTCAGCCCCGAAAGCCAAACAGACCCTAAACCAGTTAGACTTTTGATATAGACTTATGTTCTTACTTCTATTTTTTTGCTAAATTATAAGATTTTTTTATAAATTTTACATGATTATCTAATAACGGTTAGCTCAGTCATAGGTGTGATATTTTTTCTCTTGTGCACATATGCAAGTAGATTGTGTGTCATCTGTAGTTTACACTTAGGCTAAGCTCCTTCACTGTTATCTTATCATGTTTGGTGCATGGAGTGACAGAGATTTTGAGGTGAAATTTTGGAAGAGGCAAACATGAAAAAGTTTTTTTTCTAAGTAGGTTAGTTTTATGTAATCTATACTCCTTTTAAAAGAACTAAGAAGGTTTTGGCTGGGTTTATTTTAAGTGTTATCGGTTTACAATGCAAACAAATTACATTAGATTTTGTTTGGTTTGAATGTGATGGTATTAGATACCACGTAATCATATTACAATCTAGTAACCAGTCCATTACATTCTAACCAAACTGCGGTATCAGATTACGTTACCAGAATACATTATACTTGTCAACCAAACATATAATGTAAACAAAATATATTACACTTGTTAACCAAACAAATCCCGTAATCTGATATATTATTATTACTTGGTCGAACAGTTGGCGTGCGTCGTCGGGCCCGAGTGTCCCGGTAGAGCAGCTGCTCTTTGAACACGTCGTAGGTAGGAGGGAGGGCGTGTAGTAGCTTAACCCGGCGGCCGAGGTAGACGCCGTGGAGGATGCAGAGCTGCTGGAGCTGGCGAAGATGGAGGAGAGACGGCGGCAGGACATGGCCGCGGTGTTGTTTTCTATCAAATTCATCGTACTTATGTCTGTATGGATAGTCTTTTTGTAATACAACCGTGTAGTGGTTCAAATATTATACATAAGTCCTTGAAAATAGTGTTACCGATGGACAGGTTTAGTGTCATAACTACAAACAACTTAACTTCGTATTGCATAACACGTAACACGTGTAATAAGGAGGTGTTTGAATCCACAGGCTAAATAATTATAAAAGTAATTGCAGAATCAGAGGATAATTCATGAGACGAATTATTGAGCCTAATTAGTCCATGATTAGCAAATGTTTACCGTAGCATCACAATGTCAAATCACGGCGTAATTATGCTCATTAGATTCGTCTCGCGAATAATCCACCGATTATGTATGGGTTTTATAAATAGTCTGCATTTAATACTATAAAATAGTATTTAAACATTGGATGTGATAGGGGCTAAAATTTTAGCCCCTGATCTAAACACCCTTAAGAAATAAGGCATACGCTGATGATGCTGGCCGGATCTCTGATCCTCCTCCTTGGTGTGCGCAGGGGAGAATAGAGGCCAATAGCGGAAGATGGAATAGAGCGCAAAGCTTATGGAGGTTGGGCGTCGCTGGGGTTGTCAGCGCCAACCCTAGGATCAAACAGGGTTCAAGGTAAATCTCGCCCAATAGGGGAGACCTTTATTCCTTGATGATTATTACAACCCTTGCCTCAACCTTTTATAAGCCAAGGCTGAGCTATCTCTAAAGACTCCTATTAAACTAAGGACTCCGACTCCTATTAGACTAAGGACTCATACTCCTATTAGACTAAGGACTCTTACCTCTTTCTTATGCCTTAATGAACCTAACAGATTAACAACCAAAAGACTCCTTAATAGAAATGACAACTCTTAACAGGAATAACAGCTCCTTTATGCCTCTACTCCTGGTTCGGTTGGGCCTAGCTTTCAGCCCTAGCCTTGCCCCTTCTCTTATAATACTTGCCAATAAAAGAGTCTATAACATTTCTCCCCTCCCCAACAAACAGCTCGTCCTCGTGTTGTAATGTTGGAAAGAATCATTTGAACTCTTCTAGCTGTTCCCAAGATGCCTCCGATGGTGCACGACCTGTCCACTGGACTAAAATTTCCCATATGCCCTTGTTTAATAGAGCTTTAAGCACCTTGGCCGGTGAAGGAAGTACCTTCTCATTAAAAATATCTAGCAGCGGAACCTCTTATATTGGCTTGTCACCTTCAAACTTTTTTAATAGAGCAACATGAAAGACATCATGGATTCTTTCTTATTCGGAAGCCTTAGCTTGTACATACGTTGCCAATACGTTGTATAATCTGATACAGCCCAAAAAAACTTCGGCCCGAGCTTGGAATGTGTGGCTGGTGTTACACCAACCGCAAACCCTCTGATGTAGGCGTAACCAAACCCAAACCCAATCTCCAACCTCATAACTCACCTCCCGATGGTTTTTATCATGGTTGTGTTGCATTGTCACCTGAGCCTGAACAAGCCTCTGTTTAATGTCTTCCAAAAATTCATCCTGATCCATAAGCTGCTTATCAACGGCCGCTACACGAGATGTTCCCGGATGATAGGACAGAGTTGTGGGAGGATCCCGCCCATACACAATTTTGAATGGAGAACATTTGACGGCTGTTTGATATGAAGAATTGTAACAAAACTCATCCCAAGATAGACACTGTAGCCACGTTTTTGGTCTATCACCGGCCAGGCAGCGGAGATACATTACTATTACCCAATTGACCATCTCATACTGACCATCTGTCTGTGGTTGGAAAGCCGAACTTAATTGTAATTTAACTCCGGACAACCTAAACAATTCAGACCAAAATATGCTTGTGAATACCGTGTCTCTATCATTGATGATGGAACAAGGGATTCCATGGAGTCGAACAATGTCATCAAAGAAGGCCTTTGCAACTGAAACTGCTGTATACGGGTGTCTGAGGGAAATAAAGTGTGCAAATTTAGAAAATTTGTCCACCACTGTTAACACCACAGATTTGCCACCGACTTTAGGAAACCCTTCCACAAAATCCATGGAAATATCACTCCATACCTCCGAAGGGATCGGAAAAGGTTGTAGCAAACCTGCCAGGTGTAAGTGTTCAGTTTTATTCCGTTGACAAGTCGTGTAGCCCCGAACAAATTGCGCACCCACTGCCTTCTACGGGGTCTATAAAACGAAGCCCTCCATCGGTGCAGCGTCTTCTCACTCCGAGACTTCAATTTAAGAGCTCCATTGGAGTGAAACGTATTTAAAGTGATTTACATCTCAAAAAAATCCATAAAAGCTATATTGATGAGGACATCACTAGCTCTGATATAACCATGCTTATACTTTAAAATAAACAACCCAAGGTTCATTCATTCTATATTAGATTTACATTTTATATATTTGAGATAAGGATGCTACACCATGAGTTGGCTTTGTTTTCAATTACACAAATTCTTTCATGGATCAAGCGACACGTTAAGAGCACATCAAGAGCATGGTACATCATGGAAGTTGATTGGGGACCAAGTCAAGTCAATCCAAATATAATATGCAACTTTGAGACGTCATGTTTGTGCCAATAAAAAGTGGAGATAAAGTTCTAAATGTGTGGGATTCAGACTCGGACTGCGGGAACAATACTAAATTCAAACGCACATAACTTTTATATGGAAGCTCCAATTAGGATGATCTTGGTCTTTTGGAAAGCTTGAGATGACCTATTTCCAACGGATCTAGCTACACCTCCAGATTCCATCAGAGGAGATCGCAATCACAAAATCAATGCATGTTCTCTTTTCAGGTCGAACCAATTAAGCACGAAATTTCAATTTTTTAGTCAATCTGTTTTGGAAATAATTAGTCCTTTTCATATGTAATAAGTTTTCCAAACTTTGGGAACGTCCCTAGGGCTATAAATAACACTAGAGACTTCAGTTTAATTTGGGTTTTGATTAGATAAAAGTTTAGCCAATGCTACTTGTCCGTGTAAACCTGTGATCGGTTAGATCGCCGGTTTCACGTTTCAGAACCCCAACTACCCTTTGTGCGTCTTTTATATCCAGCAATTCTAGTTGCTCCTTTATATTTTTTTTGCTCGTTCTTCGATTGCTTGCAGGAACAAGGTTGATCACCGATAAAATCAACAACCCTTGGAGTTGGTGTATCGATCACTAAGGCGCAACACAAACATCTCGTACGGTTGTAGTAGGGTAGTCAATGTCGTCTCCCACCAATCGAAATCACTATCTCCTCCTCTTCTCACGGAAAGATCGGGCCACCCAAGTCTCCATCATATATATATAGTCAATTTTCAAAGATACTCTTAGAGATGTCGTAATAAGATTTTTACCCACGAATAATTAGATCAAGTTGCCATCTCCACACACGCATGTTACAATATCTAAATTATCCGTATTCGTATTCGAATAACTGTAAATATGGATATATGTATTCGTATCCGAATTAAATATGGATGACTGTGGCGCCCCGATTTACCAAAATCGGAACATTATTGAATTTCCAAAGAAAAACAATAATACAAGAGGTTCATCATGCGACAATCGTACATACGACAGTATTCATGGTGCGCATACCATATTTATTACATCAGAGTTTAATAAAAACGATAAAAATAATTAAAAAGCATGACGAACTCCTTCAGGATCTTTCTTCTTGACTGGGTCGCTACTCCAGACCGTCTTCATAGTAGGCATCCTCTGTGGGGTCCAACGGGTATGAGTACAAAAAGTACTCAACAAGCCACCACAAATGCAAGTAATAATGCAGGATAAGAAACAAGGGTAATGGCTAACATTGAGGAAAAGTACATTTTTCAATTATTGCACTTAGTGTAGTCAAATTTAATCATGCGAAAAAGTAAACATGAGCATCAATAACATCATCTAACTCTAGGAGTACGTTTTACCTCCTTGCACAACAGTCCTTACATGTCAAACCATCATGCACATACATATTCAAAGTAATCTAACTGTGGGATGTCACGCAACCCGCCCTTGACCGTGGGCTCGGCTTTTCGAAAAGATTTATGACTCTGATCAGAGATGTACTACTGTATCCACAAGGCACGCACTCATCCCAAACAAGATGACCCATACCACGGGAACTCGTGCCAAAACTTCAGCATGAAATGCTCCAAGCGATAACCACCCGCTCTAGGTTTCGCCGGCGCGCCGGGCCGCATCCCGGCTAACGTCGCACCCCCTTTTGTGCCACATTGGTACAAGCCACCCGCAGGTGCTGCTTGACCCATCTCCAAATGGTGGCCTCGGTTTGGAACACTCCATACCTTAGTTAGGACTTACCCATTAGACTTGTGGTTAGTACGGAAGTGTGTTGGACCGGAAACGGCGACCAGAGGGGGGGGGGGTGAATGAGAGCTTTTAAAATTTCGGGCTAAAAACTTAGCCTTCGGTTCAGTTCTGTCTTTTGCGGAACAGGCTTCGAACACTACCTTCGAAGGTCTGGTTCGGAGGTACTTCGACAGCTCCGAACACAGGCTTCGCAGGGACAAAAGTTCGAAGCCAAGAAGACTTCGCTCCACTTACAACCCTCGGAAATCTACTCTGCTAAGTCAGTGCAGGCTCCGCACATGGGGTGCTTCGAGCAGGCTTCGCACTTCACCCTTCGCAAGAGTGGACAGCCCTCTGAGGACTTCGACCAAGTACTTGGCAACAGCAACTGGTGCTGGGCTTCGTACCCAAAGGTCTAAACGCACACTACGTGGACACTGCTAAGGGGTTCGAAACAAGAAGCAAAACGGGCTTTGTTCATGGCTTCGCTAGTAAGCTGTGAGGTCAGGCCTCAAGTTACACAGAGCGACAGCACACTGAAAAACACACTTCGCACAAAACACCCTTCGCCTAGACTGGCTTCGGTGCACTAAAACTAGCGAGGTATGTAAAACAAGCTCAAGCAAAAAGCACAAAGAAGCAGGGCTTCGACGCTTGAACAAGGAACACAAATAAATTGAACTCTGGATGAATACAGCGAGGTATGTGGCTACAGGAGCTCAACAGTAAATGCTCAAAAGTGTTAAATGTTACCTACCGAGCCCCCATATTTATAGCCCACAGTTCACCCAAAGGAAATGACTACACTACCCCTAGGGTTTACATTGATTTTAACTCTACAGAACTAAGGGGTACAAAAAGTAGTCCACCTTTATTCTGGAGGCTTCTCTGTCAGCTTTGCAGAGGGGACAGTGTCAGCCTTTTACAGAACAGACAGTGTCATCCTTTGCAGTCTTTGACCTTCTGCAGCCTCCCTTCGCACGCGAGGGTGCGGTAGCTTCGGCGAGAAGCCTTGAGCCTGGTGGCCTTCGCTTCGCCGAAGATGACCTTCGATACAGTGACGGTTTTGAGCCGAAGCCGTCAAAGCCCTTGGGCCTTCGCACCAACACCTCCGGAGTGGACCACCACGGCTTCGCAGCTACTCCCAGCTCGAACTTCGTCAGTCCGTGTACCGAAGCCATGCAGGCCGAAGCACCTCAAGTCAACCTTGCTCCGGAGCTAGCCTTGCTCCGAAGCCTTCCACCCTCCGAAGCCCCACCTTCGGAGTACCACCCTTCGAAGTCCCTCCTTCGTCCAAGGCCTCCGCATGAAGCATTCCATGAGCACTTCGTCGCAGTGCCTCTCCCCGAGCACACTCCTCGACGAGCCTCACCCGGACCATGCCTTCGATGCGCCTTGACTTCTGAGACCTTCGTTGGGTACCTTCGAGTGTCTCCCTCCGGAGCACACTTCGAACCCTTCCCTCCGCAGAGGACTTGTTCCACCCAAACTCCGAAGTCACTCCATCCGGAGTTCCTTCGAAGTGCCTCACCTCCGAGGACTTTGTCTCGGAGTACCTTCAGCCGGAGCCACGCTCCGCACTCTCTGCCTTCACCTGGCACGCCTCGACCCGAGGACTGACCCAGACCACCTTCGCAGCCACCGTGACGGAGCTCCCCGCTCCCCTGGCATCAAGCCTCCCGCTTGACCCAGGTTCACCTGCTACGTTCGTCCGTCGCCTCCGAAGTCCCTGCGCACCACAGACAAGCAGACAAGTGTATCCAGTACTCCGGAGACCTCTCCGGGTTAGCAACCTCCGGCACACACTCCGGTGTACCGCCCAAAGTACCGAAGCCCCTTCGGTACGAACCCAGTCATCGTGTACTGTCGGACCCCTCCGACGAGCACACTCCGCTGCAACAGCTGCAGCAAGCAACCACTGAACACCCTTCGGTAAAACCACCTCCGAAACCCCTCCGGAGATACCCTCCTCCGAACACCCTTCGGAGGTACCCTTCGAACAGAGGGTAAACACCCTATCAATCACTCATCACAAACACTTGAAACCAGCCCTTGGTTTCTCAATCTCCCCCTTGATGAGTGCATTGACAACCAACTTTAAAGTCCAAGAAAATTTAAAAACTTTCAGCACACAAGTGACCATAAAACTCAGAAAAGAGCCAAATCATGTCACTTGATAAAAGAATTTTCCTCCCCTGTTTTCAAAAGAGTAAAAAGCCCCTTCGGCAATAAATACTCCCCCTGAGTTAAATTTTTCCTTTTGGCAACAAAGAACCTTCTCCCCCCTTTATGTCAAAATTTCTCCCCCTTGGAAATTATACCCCTTGCGACGGAGAACAAAGCAAGTCTCTTCGGAATTTCTCCCCCTTTGGCAATGCAAGCATCAAGGAGTATGTAAAAGATGCAAAGCTTCGAATTTGAGCAGAATGACAAGGACATATGAAGCAAAAATATGCCAACAGTAACACCAATGAACATGGGCTCAGCTCAAATTAATATTCTCTAAAAACATGATGAAGCATGTGATATGATCATTTTTGAAATAAAAGCATCACCACTTAGTTAAGGAAACTAGACAAGTAAGAGCAAGGACTGCGCAAAGCTAGTCAATTTCTACTCTAGACAGACAAGTCCAGTTCAAATGGAGCTTGAAAAGCAAACTTGATAATCAATGAATTTTGTTGTTCTTTTCTTAGTGCCAGGGGTTATTTGTTTGTCCACCTTATACTTTCCAATCCGGCCAAGCCTAGGCATGAAAGCCATAGGAAGCTTAAGGCATAGATTTTGGCATACACTACGCTATTCCAGTTCAGACCAATGTGCAATGGTAAGCAGTCTAGAATAGGGTAGTGCGACAAACAAACCCACCTGGATCTTTTAACTTAAAGCATGCAAATCATGGAATTTTTTTTTATTTTAACCTAGTGAACCAATTGTTTGGTACTTTATGAATATCCATGAAAATTGAGAACAATTTTTCAAGTTGCAATTTTTAGCATCCAAAGAAATGTGTCTTGCTATCAAGCAGATAAAAGATAGCTAAAGCAGTCCTGCCTAATCATGCTAGTTCAAGACTAAGCAGTGAGCATGATTTGATTTTGAACATAAAACACCATGCACATGAATGTTCCAGATGAATTAACAAGAGCTGAGCTGACATGATTTCATGAATTATAAGCAGGCATATAAGTGCAAAATATGTAAATGCAATTTCAACACAATTAGACAAAGGCACATCCATCTAAAACAGCTCCCCCTTACAAAATGCCGTAAGGGTGACAAATGCCAAGTTCCCCACGCAAGTAAGCAAATCGAGAAGCATCGAGGGGTTTTGTAAAAATGTCGGCAAGCTGGTGTTGGGTATCAACATATTGAAGTTCAATATCACCCTTCTCATTGTGATCTCTGAGAAAGTGATACCGTACATCAATGTGTTTGGTTCTGGAGTGCTGAACCGGGTTGTTTGCAATACAAATAGCACTAGTGTTATCACAGAAAAGTGGAACACTCTTATAATCTAACCCGAAATCCCGCAAAGTGGAAACCATCCACAAAATCTGAGAGCAACAGCTAGCTGCAGCAACATATTCGGCCTCAGCCGTCGATTGTGCAACACTAGACTGTTTGCGGGAAGACCAGCAAACCAGTGAAGTACCCAGAAAATGACAAGTACCAGAGGTACTCTTCCTATCAATTCTACACCCAGCAAAATCCGCATCGGAATAACCTCGAAGACATAAAGACGAAGATGCGGAATACCATATGCCAAATTCAAGAGTGTGTTTGAGATACCTTAGAATGCGCTTTACCGCTTGGCGGTGCGAAGCTCGTGGTGAAGCCTGAAAACGAGCGCACAGACACACTGCAAAGTGTATGTCCGGCCTCGTAGCAGTCAAGTAGAGGAGGGAGCCGATCATGCTTCGGAACTCCTTCTGATCTACGGCTTCTCCATCTTCGTCAGGGTCCAATGCTACAGATGTAGCCATTGGAGTGGCGAGGGGCTTCGCATCGGACATGTCGAATTTCTTGAGCAGGTCCTTGGTGTACTTTGTCTGGTGAACAAAAGTACCTTGTTTGCTTTGCTTGATTTGCAAACCAAGGAAAAAGGTGAGTTCACCCATCATCGACATTTCAAACTCCCTGCTCATGGTATCTGCAAACTCGGCAACCAAAGCATGAGAAGAGCCACCAAAGATGATATCATCCACATAAATCTGAACTAGGAGAAAGTCTTTGCCATGCTTGAGAGTAAACAAGGTTTTATCAACAGAGCCCATCAAATACCCTCGCTCAAGCTGAAAAGACTTAAGTCTATCATACCAAGCCCGAGGGGCCTGCTTGAGTCCATAAAGAGCCTTATGAAGTTTAAGGACTTTATGTGGGTACTTGGGGTTTTCAAAACCAGGGGGTTGTTTTACATAAACATCTTCACCTATGAAGCCATTAAGAAAGGCACTTTTGACATCCATTTGATAGAGTTTGAATCCCCGGGATGTCGCAAAGGAGAGCAAAATTCTAATGGCCTCAAGGCGAGCAACAGGTGCAAAAGTTTCAGTAAAATCAATCCCTTCTAGTTGAGAAAAGCCCTGAGCTACAAGTCTAGCCTTGTTTCTAACAATTGTCCCATCCTCCCCTTGTTTATTTTTGAAAATCCATTTTGTTCCAATGAAATGAACATTTGGTGGAGGATCAACTAAAGTCCAGACTTGGTTTCTCTCAAAATTTTCAAGTTCCTCATGCATGGCATTGATCCAACTAGAACCAGAAAGTGCATGACTAACATCTAAGGGCTCGAAAGAAGCAACAAAAGCAGCATTAGTGTAATGGGCATGAGAACGAGTTACCCTTTGATCAATCTCACCAATGATCTTCTCGGGAGGGTGCATCCTTTGAACATGATGTGGAGCCTCGCGGCGGGATGCAGTCTCCCCCTCAACTTGTGCGTTGGAGTGGTCCAAGATGACCTATGTTGAGGTAGTCGCTTCGGGACCTCGTGCCGAAGTAGTCGAAGCGGGGTCGGCTTCGGGGGTCGATGTCGAGGGTAGTAGGGGTTCATCCTCGAATTCTCCGGGATCTTCTTCTTCGAATAAGGTCTGTTCCATGTCGTGTTCATTTGCCTGTTCAAAAGTAGAACTAACAGAGGGGGTTGATTCATCAAAAGTCACATCACATGACTCGATGACAGTGTTAGTTTCCAAATTATAAACACGATAAGAATGACAATGAGTAGTATAACCCAAAAAGATCCCGTCAGAAGATCGCGACTCAAATTTATCCAAATTACCACGTTTTAGGATAAAGCAGCGACAGCCAAAAACTCGAAGATGAGTAACCTTGGGCTGTCTCCCAAAACGCAGCTCATAAGATGTCAAATTTAAAATTGAGCGCAAGAAGATTCGGTTTGAGATGTAACATGCAGTGTTCATGGCCTCAGCCCAGAATTTTCTAGGAGTCCTATGCTCATCAAGCATCGTCCTAGCCATCTCAACCAAAGTGCGGTTCTTCCTCTCAACAACACCGTTCTGTTGAGGTACCCGCGGAGCAGAGAATTGATGTTCTATGCCATGCTCCATGCAAAAGTCAACAAAGATACTGTTTTTGAACTCAGTGCCATTATCACTTTGAATGAATTTTAATGCACCAGGGAGTTCAGTGAAAAGTCTCAAAGCCAAGCTCCGAAAGTGTGAAAACACTTCATCCTTGCTGGCAAGAAAGAAGACCCAAGAGTAGCGAGAGAAATCGTCGACAATAACTAACATATACCACTTGCCGCCTAAAGAACTAACCCGAGAAGGACCTACAGTGTCCATGTGGAGAAGTTCTCCGGGTTGTTCAGTCATCACTGTGGTGACTGGCGAATGCGAAGCGGCGATCATTTTTCCATGTCGACACGGAGCGCAAACTAAATTCTTCTCAAACTTGAGCTTGGGCAATCCTCGGATCAGGCCTAGGGCGCTCAGACGAGCGAGCAACTCAAAGCTCATATGCCCTAGTCTCCTATGCCACTTCCAAAGCTCAGAAGTCGAATGAGCAACAAGACAATGAGAAGAACCAGACGACTCTGAAAAATCAGCTCCAAAAACTCTCCCAACTCTAAAGATCTTACATACCACAACGCCATCAGAATTGAGCACTTGCGAAGTATCGCAATGGAATCGCACTTCGAAGCCCTCATCAAGCAACTGAGATACAGACAGCAAATTGTATCCCAGGTTTTCAACCAAAGCAACATCTTTGAGAGTGAAGTTTGAGTTAATTCTTACCACACCTTTACCTTTCACTCTACTCCTTCGATTGTTTCCGAAGGTGATATGTTCCCTTTGCTTGGTTGTGGTGAGGCTGGAGAACCAAGCTGCATCTCCGGTCATGTGGCGCGAACAACCGGAGTCCATGATCCACGTGCCCTCCAAGCCTCGATCTGTCGCCTACACATGATAAGAATATCTCGATCGCTCAGTGCTGGGGTGAGTGAAATAATGACGAGGCATCCAGCACTGAGTGACACGAGTAGTAGGCGCAGTAAAAGTAGACGGTCTACGCACAAAGTAATCAGAATGATGCAAAGTGCGAGGTCTACCTACATGCTGTGAACGAACAACATGCCGAGGTCTCCTACTCTGATGAGGTACAAATCTGCTAGCCCGAGGTCTACCACCATATGGAGCATGGTGAACACCTCGAGGAGCAAAACCTCTCCGAGAAGCACGAGGAGCCTCAAAAGCAGGACGACAGTACATCTCAGACTCATGCATACCTAAAGATGGGTAATGCATGTCCTGGTAACTCATCGCCTGAGAGCGTCGCTCATCCTTGATGCGACGAAAACAAAACCCAACCAAATGACCCGCCCGCTGACAGTAGGAACAGTGAAAAACTCTCCTGGAGGCACTCTCATGGGTCACAGGAGCAACTCTCACAGGCTCCTTGGGTTTTCTCTGAGTGGTTTTCTTGGGAGGATTTTTCTTGGCAGGAGGAGTGGTTTTCTTTGGTGGATGGGTAGGCTTTTTGGCTGATGGGGTGTCCAACAGAGCTCTCTCTTTCTCTAGGGTAGTGGGAGAGGTGAAAACAGTTTTGGTCTTACTGTCTGAAGGTATTCTCTCAAAACCCAAACCTAGAGCTACCCCGGCTCTGTCAGCACACAACTTGGTCTTGGCCAAGAGCAAATCCATCCTACCCTTTCCCTCAGTGCATTTGTTAACCACGGAAAGGAGGTAATCATTTTCAGACATGAGGTTTTCAGCTCGCTCTCTGACAGTGCCTAGCTGGTCCTTAAGGGTGATGCAAGTGTCACACACAGGCTGCACATCCTTAGAACTACCGGCCCTCTCCAATCCAGCCTCTAAATCATGAACATGCTTATCACGTAAATTAATGCTATCGCGTAATAAAGAGCAGTTCATGCAATCAATAACATCATGAGGTCTAGAATCCACCTCCAAAAGCTGCTTCTGCGCAGTCTCAAGCTCAGAAAGAGTTTGAGCATGAACAGAACGCAACTGAGCAAGCTCACTCATGACAACAGAACAGGACTCACATTCAGCATCATTAAACTTAGACTTAAGCATGGCATATTCTGTAGAAACATTTTCTAGCCTAAGTCTAAGGTCTTTTCTTTCTCTAGCGGCTTGCACAAGTAATCTATCCTGACCAAGCACTACTTCATTCAGCTCATCTAATTTAATTAGTAGCTGGTCAGATGATAGGTTTACCTCAGATGAGTCAAGCTCATCGTCGCTGTGATCGCTGTCGGCCATGAAGCAAAGGCCGGTGAAGTCTCTTCCCTTCTTGTCCTTCTTGTCCTCCTTCCTTGGGGACTCCTCCTCCTCAGAGCTCGACTCCTCAGTTGAGGACGTGTCGATGTCGCTGAGAGCAGCAACAAAAGCTCTGGAAGCGGCCTTGGCTACTTTCTTAGCCATCTTGCCGCGCTTGCCCTTCACAAAGGGTTTCCTCTCCTTTTTGTGGTATTTGGGGCGCTCACTCTCATCTCTCTTCTTGAGTTTTGGGCAATTGGCTTTAATGTGAGAGGTGTCGCCACATTCAAAGCAACCACTAAAACCACTTCTCCTCTGATCCCGTCTCTCATGATGAAAGCGGGTGAACCTCCGGGCAATGAGAGCAAGCTCATCATCATCTAGAGTGTCCACCTGCTCCTTTGTGACGGAGACCAGGGAGGACAAAGCAAAACCATCTGCAAGAACATAAGTACCAGATGTGCTTGGTTCTGCAGTGGTGCCACGGCTAGTGCTAGAAACCAATGCCAATGGTTGTGGCAAAGAGCTTCTGTGCACAGCAAGAGATGCCTTGGCAATCTCTGTGGACTTCAGCTTACTAAAGAGCTCATCACAGGTCAATGTGTCATAACCTGTGGACTCCTCAATGCTGGATATCTTCACTTCCCATATGCTACGGTCAAGAGCATAGAGAAGCTTGATAGCCCTATCATGATCATTGTAAGCAAGCGTCCCGTTGGACCGCAAGTTACTCACTATAGCATCAAAACGTGAAAACATGGCATCTATAGATTTGCCAGGTGCCTGCACAAACAGCTGATACTGTTGGTTGTATATATGTGCTTTGGCACCTGGCCTTGATCTGAGTAGAGCCCTCATGAAAAATAGTGAGTGTTTTCCAAATTTCCCTAGCAGTCCTAAGGTGCTGCACCCTATCGAACTCACTCCGGCTCAAACCAATGAACAGTATGTTTCTTGCCTTCGAGTTGGCATTATACTGATCTTTTTCAGTTTGAGTGGTGCGAGTATCAGGGATGGAGTATTGTGATTCCACAATCTCCCAAATTGCATTTCCTTGGCTTAACAAGTAAGCCTCCATGCGCACCTTCCAGTATGCGAAATCTGTCCCATCGAACAGAGGAATTTTACTGCCTCTATCCATGTCGCCAACAGATCACAAAACCGGTTAAGGTCAACTGGTGATCTTAACCCGCTCTGATACCAATTGTTGGACCGGAAACGGCGACCAGAGGGGGGTGAATGGGAGCTTTTAAAATTTCGGGCTAAAAACTTAGCCTTCGGTTCAGTTCTGTCTTCTGCGGAACAGGCTTCGAACACTACCTTCGAAGGTCTGGTTCGGAGGTACTTCGACAGCTCCGAACACAGGCTTCGCAGGGACAAAAGTTCGAAGCCAAGAAGACTTCGCTCCACTTACAACCCTCGGAAATCTACTCTGCTAAGTCAGTGCAGGCTCCGCACACGGGGTGCTTCGAGCAGGCTTCGCACTTCACCCTTCGCAAGAGTGGACAGCCCTCTGAGGACTTCGACCAAGTACTTGGCAACAGCAACTGGTGCTGGGCTTCGTACCCAAAGGTCTAAACGCACACTACGTGGACACTGCTAAGGGGTTCGAAACAAGAAGCAAAACGGGCTTTGTTCATGGCTTCGCTAGTAAGCTGTGAGGTCAGGCCTCAAGTTACACAGAGCGACAGCACACTGAAAAACACACTTCGCACAAAACACCCTTCGCCTAGACTGGCTTCGGTGCACTAAAACTAGCGAGGTATGTAAAACAAGCTCAAGCAAAAAGCACAAAGAAGCAGGGCTTCGACGCTTGAACAAGGAACACAGATAAATTGAACTCTGGATGAATACAGCGAGGTATGTGGCTACAGGAGCTCAACAGTAAATGCTCAAAAGTGTTAAATGTTACCTACCGAGCCCCCATATTTATAGCCCACAGTTCACCCAAAGGAAATGACTACACTACCCCTAGGGTTTACATTGATTTTGACTCTACAGAACTATGGGGTACAAAAAGTAGTCCACCTTTATTCTGGAGGCTTCTCTGTCAGCTTTGCAGAGGGGACAGTGTCAGCCTTTTACAGAACAGACAGTGTCAGCCTTTGCAGTCTTTGACCTTCTGCAGCCTCCCTTCGCACGCGAGGGTGCGGTAGCTTCGGCGAGAAGCCTTGAGCCTGGTGGCCTTCGCTTCGCCGAAGATGACCTTCGATACAGTGACGGTTTTGAGCCGAAGCCGTCAAAGCCCTTGGGCCTTCGCACCAACACCTCCGGAGTGGACCACCACGGCTTCGCAGCTACTCCCAGCTCGAACTCCGTCAGTCCGTGTACCGAAGCCATGCAGGCCGAAGCACCTCAAGTCAACCTTGCTCCGGAGCTAGCCTTGCTCCGAAGCCTTCCACCCTCCGAAGCCCCACCTTCGGAGTACCACCCTTCGAAGTCTCTCCTTCGTCCAAGGCCTCCGCATGAAGCATTCCATGAGCACTTCGTCGCAGTGCCTCTCCCCGAGCACACTCCTCGACGAGCCTCACCCGGACCATGCCTTCGATGCGCCTTGACTTCTGAGACCTTCGTTGGGTACCTTCGAGTGTCTCCCTCCGGAGCACACTTCGAACCCTTCCCTCCGCAGAGGACTTGTTCCACCCAAACTCCGAAGTCACTCCATCCGGAGTTCCTTCGAAGTGCCTCACCTCCGAGGACTTTGTCTCGGAGTACCTTCAGCCGGAGCCACGCTCCGCACTCTCTGCCTTCACCTGGCACGCCTCGACCCGAGGACTGACCCGAACCACCTTCGCAGCCACCGTGACGGAGCTCCCCGCTCCCCTGGCATCAAGCCTCCCGCTTGACCCAGGTTCACCTGCTACGTTCGTCCGTCGCCTCCGAAGTCCCTGCGCACCACAGACAAGCAGACAAGTGTATCCAGTACTCCGGAGACCTCTCCGGGTTAGCAACCTCCGGCACACACTCCGGTGTACCGCCCAAAGTACCGAAGCCCCTTCGGTACGAACCCAGTCATCGTGTACTGTCGGACCCCTCCGACGAGCACACTCCGCTGCAACAGCTGCAACAAGCAACCACCGAACACCCTTCGGTAAAACCACCTCCGAAACCCCTCCGGAGATACCCTCCTCCGAACACCCTTCGGAGGTACCCTTCGAACAGAGGGTAAACACCCTGTCAATCACTCATCACAAACACTTGAAACCAACCCTTGGTTTCTCAAAGTGTATTGCAACGGATCCCTCAGACCGGTCCTTATAGTGCCTCGGGTGCTACCGACCAATGCCCTAGATTGCACCCGGAACCCACCATGCATACACTCACAACCATAACTCATCACCGACAGGATTCCAAGGATAAGAAGTAACGGGGATCATATAGTAGAACCATTTTGCTACGACTCATTTTTATCCTATAGCGATCGTGTCAATACATTGGACACTAGCTAATATCATTAATCATATGGTGACAAGGAAGTTAGGCGAGATAGCATGGCTTGGGTTGCACATCAAGGTCGGGGGATCCTAAATAAATATATTGTAAGGGTTTTCATTGGACTAATGCATGTATAGCCTATGTGTTTTAGCGATAGTTTAATAAAGCATGGGTTCAATATGCTCAAAAGATTGGTTTGGTGACTTGCCTTGTTCAGCGAAGGGTGAGGGAGGGACTTCCGGCAAATATTTCGGCTCCTCGACGGCGTCGTAGTCTTTCCAATATAAATAAAGGAAAATAAAATAAACACAACATTCAATTTAAACAATACAGAACCACACAATAGGCACATAGGTTTAAATTGGTTCAATTTAAACAATACAGAACCACACAATAGGCACAGTTTCTGGAATTTATTTCTAAATTTAAATCCTCTCGGGTCCACGGTGAGCCAGGCCCACGGTGAACCCGCGCACTGTGCGCGTGGTTCGGCCCAATCTGGACCGTTGGATCCAGATCCAACGCGTGAGGGCGAGGCGGGGCGCTGAAGTGATAACGGACGGCCAGGATTAAAACGCGCGAAAGGGTACCACGTGGACGCACGAGATCGAGCGCGGGTTTTAAATACTAACGGACGCACGAGATTAAAACGTACCCCTTCACCGAGATCTAACGGATCAGATTAAATCGCACGCGGGAATTAATCGTCACCGTTGGATCCAGATCGCACGGTCGCGCGTGAATCCGACATGGCACGGGTACTCAGCCCGTGCCGGTCGTCTTCTCCGGCGACGGCGAGCAGGCCAGAGGCCACGGCGAGTGATGGTGGTCGAAGCTAAGGCCTAAAACGGAAAGAGGACAACAAGGGGGTCACGAGGGTACCCTTGCGGTGAAGAAAGGTCGACAGAGCGAGGCCGGCGATGAGCGGAGGCGGTGAAGGCATTCGGGTTCTCGGCGACGACGGCGATCCGGCGGGTTTCGTCGATGACTGAGCAGTGGCCGGGGTCGGTGAGGTTCATGCGGTCGCAGCGGTGTGGTCAGCGAGGGTGGAGGGGGACTCCGGCGACGGCGAGCGACGGCTGGAGGACGGGCGGCGGTGGTGTGCTAAAACACGGAATGCAAGAGCTCTGTTTGTTCTCGCAACGTGTGAGCGTAGGGGTGCAATGTGAACGGCCAGGGGGTTTAAATAGGGCCATCGGCGGGGGCAGAGAGGGCGTAATCTACGGTGGCCGGGAATAAAAGGCGTTTAAACACCGGTGAGCTCGGGTTGAGTCTGATCCATCGAACCTGGACATGAATCGGTCGGGTTTAATGGGGGGAAACGGTCATCGGAGCGCGGGGGTTTGATTGCCAGGCTTAATTCGAGGGGAGAGGGGCGGGGGCAAGGGATCTGAGGCGAGTAATGGTGTCGGCCGGCAAGGGGGGGCGATTTGGGGACGGATCTCGCGGGGACGAAGGACCTGACAAGCGGGGGCCCCATGTCAGTGGGCGCGAGCGGGCGAGTGCGGAGGCTGACGGGTGGGGTCGGGCTCGGGCGCCAGAGGGGGCGGTTGGCGCCGATAGGTGGGGTCGGGCTATCAGCCAGAGGCGGGCGAGGTGACGGGCTAGGCCGGTCGGGAGAGAGAGAAAGGGAGGAGGGAGGCCCGTTACTGTTTCAAAACATTTCTAAATAAAAATAATTCCAGGAAATAGATTAAAATTTTAGGGCTACTTCTAAGCTTGGTAAAAATTTATAAAAATTCTCAAAAATATATTTTGGTCTTAGGATCATACACAAAAAGTTTCAGCCCCTGGTTTGGCCATTTACTCTATGTTGTAGTTCAAAATGGTATAGAAGGGTATTTAAAAGTATTCTCAAAATAATAAATTCAAGAAAATTGAATTAATTAATATTTTTATTCCTTTGAAAATTTTGGGGTGTTACAATGACATTCGGAAACATCCGAATTTGTTTTACAAATGTGGATATGGAAACGGATATTCGATTTCTGCTGAATGTGGATATGAAAATGGATACATCCGTATGCATTTTAGGATTTCACACGGATTAAACTTAGACTCAAGATGATATATTATCACTATATTAATGGTTTATTTATTATTTATATAATTATGGAATACATAAGTTAGTGAATATTAATAAGCTATTGTTTAAAGTAAATTGGTGGTTATATATTTGTTTGAAATTTAAACTTTTTTATAATAAAAACACAAAATATCTCATTCCAAATATTTTTTTTATTTTTCTAGATCCATTTGCTATTTTTAACTCATTAATTGTGTTTCTAGGATTTAAATTGGAATATGTGAAATTTGAACTGCAAATACATAAAATAATGCACTAAAATTTATAGAAAAATCATATTCACTATTTTGTGTCTATTTTTATTTATTAAACACTAAATTTAAAGAAATGTTTAAAAAACTATGTTACGACATTTCATTGGTAATGTGGAGCTTAAGAGTTTTTTAATTATAAAAAATTCAAATAAAATCTGAAAAATATGAGACTTGTCATGGTGTTATAATATTATATGTAGATACTATGATAAAATTTTAAAAATGTTTCAAGAACGTTATCATATACGGTGTTAAGAAACTTGAGATTCTCTTTATCTAAATTAGAGTTACGGGAAGTAATAGGCTATGGTTTAATGTAAATTGATGTTTAAATGTTTGTTTAAACTTGAAACTTTTTTTAATCCAAATACAATATATATCATTCCATATTTGTTTTGTATTTTTTAGATCCATTTTCTATTTTTAACTCATTAATTGTGTATGTGGGATTTAAATTGGAATATGTGAAATTTGAACTGCAAGTATCTAAAATAATGCACTAAAACCTATAGAAAAGTCATATTCACTATTTTGTGTCTATTTTTAGTTCTTACACACTAATTTTAAAGAGATGTTAAAAAATATATGTTACGACACTTCATCGGGAATATGGAGCTTAAGGGTTTTTTAATTATAAAAAATAAAATAAAGTCTGAAAAATACGAGACTTGTCTTGGTGTTATAATATTATACATATATACTATAATAAAATTTGAAAATGTTTCAAGAAAGTTATCATATAGGATTATAAGAAACTTGAGATTCTCTTGAGAGGAAATAGAGTTTTGAGAAGTAATAGACTATGGTTTAAAGTAAATTGATGTTTAAATATTTGTTTGAACTTGAAACTTTTTTTGTAATACAAATACAACATATCTCATTCCATATAAATATTTTGTATTTTTATAGACCCATTTGCTATTTTTAACTCATTAATTGTGTTTCCAGGATTTAAATTGGAATATGTGAAATTTGAACTCCAAGTACATAAAATAATGCACTAAAATTTATAGAAAAATCATATTCACTATTTTGTGTCTATTTTTATTTATTATACACTAAATTGAAAGAAATATTAAAAAATTTATTTTACGACACTTCATCGATAATGCAGAGCTTAAGGGTTTTTTAATTATAAAAAATCAAACATTATAATATTATATGTAGATACTATGATAAAATTTTAAAAATGTTTCAAGAAAATTATCATATATGATGTTAAGAAACTTGAGATTCTCTTTAGAGAAATTAGAGTTATGAGAAGTAATAGGATATGGTTTAAGGTAAATTCATGTTTAAATGTTTGTTTGAACTTACTCTGTTTTTAAAAATTAAAAACTCAGCTCAATCGAACAAATATATGCCCTAACAAAAGCAAGCATATAAAAGATAAGTTAGTTACTGCTTATATAATGTTATAGTGTTTCAACATCCGACGGAATAATGCAGATGCCTAAGATCAAGCTGGCTACATTTACCATCAGCAGTCAACATGTTCAGATTCATTTGTTCTGCAACCAAGCAAAGAGAAGTTCGCATAATAACTCAAGTGCTCTTGACTTCAACAGAAACAACATGTCACTGATGACGAAAACAACAAAAGGACTAAGGTCTGACTATTTGGTGGCAAGTTGGAGCTGAAGAACCACATGAGTGCCTTATGACGAACTAATTCCAGGTTCAACATTGTACTGATACTTTGTAGGGAGCAACTTTATGTGCTTCATGAAGCTTCAACAGCAAAGTTGTTCTCATCAATTTTAGACAGATAATTTCCAGCCTTGGCAACCTCAGCTTTCCTGAGTAATGTTCTGATGATCCCATTAACAAACGAGAGTCGGGAGCACATCCACTCTTCTCCATTGATGAAAAGATATTGTCAGCCTCCTCAAATGAATCTTCTTTTAGAAGATTATTTATCATCAGGCACCAAATAATTGCTTAGCTTCTTCTCTTCTGCCAACTTTGAACATTGCACTGATCATAGTAGTGAAAATAACAACATCATTCTTTATATTCATTGCAAACAACTTATCTAACAGCATGATTGCCTCATCAGTGCAATTATTTCTACAAAGTCCATTAAGAACAATACTGTATGTATCATTGTTCACTGCCATTCCACAATCAATCATCTCATGGAAAATTTTCTTTGCAGTATTTGTTCTCCCAGCCTGAAATAACCCATGGATTATTGTGTTATATGCAACAGATGTAAGTGTGACTCCCTTATGGAACATATCTCTGAATAGAGTCAACGCATCATCGATACTTCCATTTTGACAATAGCCATTAACAAGTGTATTATATGTATAAACGTTAGGTTCAACACCAACTGAAGTCATAACATCAACTATTCGAAGTGCTTCCTTCATATCGCATACTTGCCTCAGCGTGTTGAGTCAAAACAAATTTGTTTAATATAATATATAATTAATATTATATTAAACAAATTTTTATATACGAAATCAGTTGTTTCACATACTTGCCTCAGCGTGTTGAGTCAAAACAAGACTCGCATAGGGACATCTACAATGGTAGAGACATGTCTAATAAGGTGGTGTTTCGATGTTCTAGGCTAAAGTTTAGCTCTCGTCACATCGGATGTTCAAATGCTAATTAGAAGTATTAAACATGAACTAATTTTAAAACTAATTGTAAAACTTCTAGGCTGATTCGTGAAATTAATTTATTAAGTCTAATTAATATGTCATTAGCACATGATTACTGTAGCACCACATGGTCAAATCATGACCTAATCAGGCTTAATAAATTCGTCTCGCGAATTAGCCTAGGGATTCTGCAATTAGTTTTATAATTAACTCAGATTGAGTTTTTCTAATTAGCATTCGAACATTCGATATGACGGGCTAAATTTTAGCCCCGAAAGCCAAACAGCCCCTAAACCAG
>JAAALK010000606.1:0-23831 GCA_019279435.1 Zizania palustris | reverse complement strand
AACTCCTTTATCAATCAGCAGAGGGTAAGTAAGAACTTCGGTGGTAAGGATAAGTGAGGTTGAGAGTACTATCCACACATATATATTTTTTCTTCATTTGCTGTTTTCCCAACTAACCATGTCAGGTCAAGGTGAAAATTCAGGGAACAGTGGACGTGCTCCAGATGCCGCAGTTAACTGGACTGAATATTGTGCATTGAGAGACACACTACGATGAGAGATCACTATTGGAAATGAGCAGCTGAGAGAAGAATTGAATAACTCCATACAAGATCTTCAAATTGAAGTAAATCAAAGCTGAACAACAAGTACAACAAGAATCGAAGGTAACAAAGAATTCTTTTACCTCCCGATGAACTCAAAACAATCTGGTACCTACAGCAGGTAAATCCCCCTCTCGGTTCAATTCTTTTCGAGCTAACAGTTCTGGTGCAACTGTTTCTTCCATTCCCCATGCAGCTCGAAGTTGAAAAGAGCAATCTACCCCAAATGTGAAGCAAGCTACAACAGCAAGTGCTTCTTCCGTGGGTTCTACAGCGAAGAGTAGTGCTATTCAATGTTTTAAGTGTTTGGGTCGAGGACATATCTCAAGGGAGTGTCCAAACAACCGCACAATGCTAATAACGAAGAGAGGTGAGTATGAATCTGCAAGTGAAGATGATGATGACCCAACCACTGAAATGGGAGAAGAAGAGGACAAGACAACTTACTGTGATTTTGAGAGTGGTCAATCTCTCATTGTTACAAAGAAAGTGTTAAGTGTACAACCAAAACAAGATCATGAACAACGCTATAATCTTTTCACACAAAAGCCAAGGTAAATGGTCGTGTATGTAAGGTAATCATAGATGGTGGAAGTTGTCATAATTTAGCTAGCAAAGAAATGTGTGAAAAACTTGGATTGAAACAGCTACGACACCCGCAACCATACCATGTACAGTGGTTGAATGATTGTGGAGAAGTGAAGATTCAACATATGGTGAAGGTGCCTTTCAAAATTGGTGAGTATAATGATACGGTAGAATGTGATGTTGTTCCTATGACAGTTTGTCATTTGCTGCTAGGTCGACCATGGCAATTTGATCGTGGCATTCTACATGATGGTCGCACTAATCAGTATTCATTTAAGTGGAATAACAAAGAATTTGTCCTTCGACCAATGTCTCTTACTCAAATTTATGCTGATACAATGCAAAAAAATGAGGTAAATGTTGGAAGTATTAAGGAGCAAGAGAAAAATAAAACTGAGAAAGCCAATTCTGGAAATGAGAGTTACAAATCAAATGAGAATGAGAATAAAATGGGTGAGAAACAAAAGTTTGTTATGCTAGCCACTAAATCAGAACTAAGAGAAATAAATAAAAACTCAAATTGTGTGCATTTTGTGCTAGTATACAAAGATGTATTGTTTTCTACTAATGATATCTCCTCTCTTCCAAGTGCCATCACAAATGTTTTGCAGGAGGTTGGTGATGTTTTTCCAGAAGAAATACCAGCTGGTCTTCCCCCACTTCGAGTTATTGAACATCAAATCGACCTTATACCAGGAGCATCTCTTCCAAACAGACCTTCGTACCGAGCGAATCCGGAGGACACGAAAGAAATACAGCGACAAGTACAAGCACTTCTTGAAAAAGGGTATGTTCGTGAAAGCCTTAGTCCTTGTGCAGTTCCTGTTATTCTAGTTCCTAAGAAAGATGGTACATGGCGCATGTGTTTAGACTGTATAGCAATTAACAACATCACAATTAGATACCGACATCCTATTCCTAGGTTAGACGATATGCTTGATGAATTAAGTGGTGCTGGTATTTTCTCAAAAATCGACTTGCGTAGTGGGTATCATCAAATAAGAATGAAAGAGGGTGATGAGTGCAAAACTGCATTCAAAACAAAATTTGGTTTGTATGAGTGGCTAGTGATGCCTTTCGGTTTAACTAACGCACCTAGTACATTCATGAGACTAATGAATCATGTTTTGAGAGCATTCATTGGAAAATTTGTTGTGGTTTATTTCGATGACATTCTGATATATAGTCGTAGCAAAGAAGAGCATGTTGACCATATTGTACAAGTGCTGCAAGTACTTCGATCTGAAAAGTTGTATGCTAACAAGGAGAAATGCACATTTTGCACAAGCAAGGTTGTCTTTTTGGGTTTTGTTGTTTCTGCACAGGGAGTAGAAGTGGATGAATCTAAAGTTGAAGCAATCAAGAATTGGCCAACACCTATCAATGTCAGTCAAGTGAGAAGCTTTCATGGTCTTGTTGGGTTCTATCGACGTTTTGTGAAGAATTTCAGCACCATCGCTGCACCTTTAAATGAGCTCACCAAGAAAGGTGTTGAGTTTGTTTGTGGTAAGTCATAAGAAAAAGCATTTCAAGAACTTAAGAAATGCCTCATTGAAGCACCTTTGCTTGTTTTGCCTGATTTTGACAAACCATTTGAAATTGAAGGTGATGCTAGTGGTTTGGGTATTGGTGGTGTTTTGCTACAAGAAGGAAAACCAGTAGCATACTTTAGCGAGAAACTTGGTGGTGCTCAATTAAATTATCCTGTTTATGACAAAGAGTTGTATGCTTTGGTCCGTGTTCTAGACACTTGGCAACATTATCTATTGCCCAAAGAATTTATCATACATTCTGATCATGAAGCACTAAAATATTTGAGAGGGCAAGCTAAACTGAACCGTAGACATGCTAAATGGGTTGAATTTATTGAATCTTTCCCATACATTGTGAAATACTAGAATGGCAAAGAAAATGTGGTTGCTGATGCGTTGTCTCGTAGGATTGTTCTTTTATCTCAACTTGATATTAACGTTCCAGGTTTGGAAAGTTTGAAAGATTTGTATGTTGTAGATAAAGAATTTGCTGAACCGTACACTAAATGTAATGATGGGAAAGGCTGGAAAAAATTTCATGTTTATGGCGGGTTCTTGTTCCATGCTAACAAGCTATGTGTTCCAGATTCGTCCGTACGTTTGCTGTTGTTGCAGGAATCACATGGCGGTGGTTTAATGGGACATTTTGGGAGAGAAAAGACTTTGGCCATGCTGTCCAATAATTTTTATTGGCCAAAGATGCGGAGAGATGTTGAACGATTTGTGCAGCGTTGTGCCACATGCCATAAAGCTAAGTCCAAACTTAACCCATATGGTTTGTATACTCCACTTCCTGTTCCTAGTGCACCTTGGGAAGATATTAGCATGGACTTTATTGTGGGATTGCCTAGGACAAAGAGGGGGGAGAGACTCCATATTTGTAACCGTGGATAGGTTTTCTAAAATGGCACACTTTATTCACTGTCACAAGACCGACGATGCTTCACATATTGCTGATTTATTTTTAGGGAAATTGTGAGATTGCACGGGATGCCTAGAACCATTGTTTCAGATCGTGATGTGAAGTTTATGAGTTACTTTTGGAAGACATTGTGGGCCAAGCTTGGCACAAAATTGCTATTTTCAACAACTTGTCACCCGCAAACTGATGGTCAAACAGAGGTGGTAAACCGTACACTCTCCATGTTGCTGCGAACAATGATTAAGAAGAACTTGAAAGAATGGGAGGACTGCCTTCCACATGTTGAATTTGCATACAATAGAGCTGTTCACTCAACAACACAATTGTGCCCATTTGAAGTGGTGTATGGTTTTAAGCCAATCACACCACTTGATTTGCTGCCACTTCCTTTTCAAGAGAGAGCAAACATGGAGGCAACAAAGCGTGCAGAGTTTGTGAAAGCTATGCATCTAAAAACCAAGGAAGTTATAGAGAAGAAGGCATGCTATTTTGCTCAAAAGTCAAACAAAGGAAGAAAGAAGATGCTTTTCAAACCAGGAGATTTAGTTTGGGTGCATTTACGCAAAGAGCGTTTTCCAGAGAAGCGCAAGTCCAAACTTATGCAACGTGCTGATGGTCCATTCAAAGTGTTAGAGAAGATAAATGACAATGCCTACAAGATTGAGCTTCCTGAAGATAACTATAATGTGAGTACTACTTTCAATGTTGCTGATTTGTCACCATTCTTTGGACCAGAACAAATAGAGTCGAGGACGACTCCTTTTCAAGAAGGGGAGGATGATACGGACAGCCTAGCATCAACAACATTTCTTTCCCCCAATGATCAAGATATTCCAAATCATTTTGAAGGAGCAATAACTCGCGCTCGTGCAAAGCAAATAAATCAACAGGTGAACTCGCTCCTAAATAAGAATAGCATTACACATGAAAATCAGTCGCTACCTAATGCCCGTAATTTAATTATTCTTAGGTATGACAACGTTGAAGAGTGGCCAAAGGAGCAGCACTTCATCAACAGCCATCAATCAAGCAATGAATGCAATGAAAACCCTTTCGGATTCAAGTGACCAGTATGGAATAAAATGCTCATAGAAATCACATTGACAGGTGTTGGCCAATTCTTGATTGCTTCATCTTTAGATTCATCCACTTCTACTCCCTGTGCAGAAACAACAAAACCCAAAAAGACAACCTTGCTTGTGCAAAATGTGCATTTCTCCTTGTTAGCATACAACTTTTCAGATTGAAGTACTTGCAACACTTATACAATATGGTCAAGATGCTCTTCTTTGCTACGACTATATATCAGAATGTCATCGAAATAAACCACAACAAATTTTCCAATGAATGCTCTCAAAACATGATTCATTAGTCTCATGAATGTACTAGGTGCGTAAGTTAAACCGAAAGGCATCACTAGCCACTCATACAAACCAAATTTTGTTTTGAATGCAGTTTTCCACTCATCACCCTCTTTCATTCTTATTTGATGATACCCACTACGCAAGTCGATTTTTGAGAAAATACCAGCACCACTTAATTCATCAAGCATATCGTCTAACCTAGGAATAGGATGTCGGTATCTAATTGTGATGTTGTTAATTGCTCTACAGTCTACACACATGCGCCATGTACCATCTTTCTTAGGAACTAGAATAACAAGAACTGCACAAGGACTAAGGCTTTCACGAACATACCCTTTTTCAAGAAGTGCTTGTACTTGTCTCTGTATTTCTTTTGTGTCCTCTGGATTTGATGAGGACATCAGTACATCTACACCAGCAGCACCTTCTTCGGCGCCATCTCCTTCTGGGATAATCACGAGGGCCCGTGCAAGAAAGCTAAATTTCGTCATACTACTAAAGAATGAAGGCCCAGAAGAATAGACGTGGGCCTGCCTAGAGTCGGCCTTCCTAGGGGCGCCCCCCTCCTTGGTGTAGGACCGAAAGTAGCGACCAGAGGGGGGGTGAATGGGCGCCTTAAAAAATTCTTTCGAATCATTGGCCTGTTCCCAATACCCAACGCACCTCAAAATACTATGCAGCAGAAAATAAACAGAAGGCCTAAGTCTAAAGGTTTCTAACCTAGGCAACTGATGATAAACAGTGTAAAAACTAAAGTGGTGCAACTAGGCAGATGAACAATTTGTATTAGGCCTAAACTTCTCAATGAAATGATCTGAGTATGTAAAAAATGAAAAGAGAAGTTACTGTCCAAATTTGTCTCCTGTTCGGAACTTGGCGAAGCCCCCTTCGCACAACGAGGTCTGCTTCGGAGGTTGGTGTCGGAGACTGTCCGAAATGCCGAAGGTGTCACTGTCTAGCCTAGTTCGAAGTGGTAAGAGGCGAAGTGTACTTCGGAGCGAAGTAAAACAGTGCCGGAGCCTGATTCGAAGTATGTACTTCGAAGACAAGACTTCGAACACAGCTTCGAACCAAGAGCTTCGGATCAAAGTGACAAAGTCGGAGCCTGCTTCGAAGTGACCACTTCGAAGATACAACTTCGAACACAACTTTGAACCGAGAGCTTCGAAGCACGACCTTCGAACAGAAAGCTTCGAACACAACACACAAATAGACCACCTTCAACAAAGAAGCGAAATATGTCACGTAACAGAAAATCAAGTCCGAAGCCTACACTCTATCTTCGAACAGGGAAAGCTTCGGAAGGAGAATCGAAGGCTGACACGCCACAAAGAAATCCAATCGAAGTCTATCAGAAAAAGACAAACTTCGAATCCAACTCCGAAGCCTAACAAAGTGTGCACTTCGAACAGATAGATTCGGAGTATGCTAGTTCGAAGTATGCGATGCTGTCCATACAGAAAGAACTTCGAAGCTAGCAACTCAGACACAAGAAAAACGAAGTTCGCAGTTTGAATGACCACTGTGAAAATGTTAGATCGAAGCCTGCCTCACGAAGCTGAGGGGCTTCGACCAGAGAAGGATGACTTCGCAGAAACAGTCAAAAAGGCATTTACTCCATTCTGCTTCGATCAAAAAGGCAGTACAGTAGAAGGTAAAAAGCTGGCAGCAAGTACTTTAGCTACAGAAGCAGTACTACTAGCAACAGCAAGAACTAGTACTCCCTCTCACGAAGAACAAGAGCAGCAGAAGAAGCTTCTTCTCAAGAAATAAACACAGCAGCCCGTAGCCAGCGCAATAACTCCCCAAACCGAACAAAATGCAACCAATAAATTTACCAGGAACCAAGGCTTAAATGCATCCAAGAGATTTGAGCCAAAATAACTCACGAACAGGGAGAAACAGGTCCTGGCGGCGCACACAGGAGAGAGAAGACGGGAGACAAAAGTGACCCAACAGATTTGATTTCAGCACAAAGGGGTAGTCCAAACCCTAGGGATTGGGGTGCTATTTATAGGCAGCCCAACACTAGGAATATTCTACCAGCCCCTTAGGGTTTTTTACAGACTAAAAAATAAAGGAAAAGACTCTACTGCCCTTAGGAATTTTTACAGACACAACTGACTGACTGTGGGCCTAGAGTAACAGATGACATATCCGGAAGCTACTCTTCTGGACAGTCGGATACAGAATCAATGGTTGTCAGTTTTACGCCGAAACTGACAAAGCCTCCACTAGCTTTGCACCAGGTACCCGGATTGGGCCGGCCCGACTCCGCGGCTCTCTCAGCCCGGCAATCGCTCACCGCCCGTGTACCTGAGTCAGTCCTGGTCAACAGCCCAGTGGGTCTTCTACTGCTTCTGGTCCATGCACCCGGATTGGGCCAGCCCGACTTCGCAGTCTCCTCTGCCCGACAGTCGCTCGCTGCCCGTGTACCTGAGTCACACGCGGCCCATGAAACAGCAGATCTCTTCTTCTCTTCAGTCCTCTTTGACTATCGTTGACAATGACTCATCACTTCTAGAGCCATGAGGCCCACGCTATTCAGCATGGCTCCTCAATCTCCCCCTTGATGAGTGCATTGTCAACACTCCTCTTTTCACAGCTCTTCAGCACCTGCGAACAAATGTGGAAACACGAAAACAAAATACAAGAGAAACAAAGAAGAAGAAAAATGAGGTAAAAGTGTAACCCTAATGACCAAAAGCCAACAAAAAGCAAGAAATGGTCATTATGGTTAACCAAAACGTAAAAGCTCAAAATGAGTGTGATTTCAGAACAACAAGGATATCAACAGAGTAAGAACTCCCCCTTAAACTCTGATCCCAAATTTTCTCCCCCTTGTTGACAAGTGAACTCATCAAGCACTCAAAAAGAGACACAGACTCCCCCTGAAAAACAACTCCCCCTCAAAATATGCAGTGAATGCAATTGGGGTGCAGGTGGAGTGTAGAAAGCATGCTTCTCAGATATGATTGACTGCAAATACAGTATCTAACAGGTATAGCAAAAGAGATACTATCTAAGACACATGGCATGATCAGTGCAAGAGATGATATCTAAAGAAAGTCATTTAGCACGCATTTTTCAATTTTTGCAAATAAAAGCATCACCACATTTTCTAGTAAACAAGCAAGGTAAAGCATGAGATGCAGAAGCTAGCTGATATCTACCAAGATAAGCATTGTCCAAAACAACAAGCTTCAGCAAACTTGTTATCTTTTAAAGTTCAGGCTTTTTCATTTTCCTTTGTCATTTTTGCCAAGGGTTATTTGCATGTCAAACCTTATGCTAACCGACCAAGTCAAGCCTAGGCCAGAACTGAACCATCAGAAGCTTAAGGCGTTGGTCTTGGCATACACTACACTGTCCTAGTTCATACCAAAGTGCTATGGTAAGCAGTCCAGAACAATATAATGCGACAAAGCAAACCCACTTGGATCTTTTCAACTTAAGCATAAAAAGGGATGGAATTTTCATTCATTTGATTTTTATCATTTTTATAGCACATTTTCCATGTTAAAGCATAAAGATTTCCAAGTTGCATAGCTGCATCTACGTGATGAACTAGCTACAAGGCATGTAACAGATAGCAAAAACACTCAGCCTACACATGCTAGTTACCGGAAGCAATGGTGATCATTTTTCATGTTTAAAGCATAAAAGCCATGCATATGACAGATATCAGACATATCAAGTGAACTGAACCAACGCATGATCATTGACAAGTAATCAAAAGCATGTACCAGCTAGAATAAATAAAACAGTTCAATCATATAACAGAAGCAGGCTCAAAAGTGTGATATGTGAATATGTATGATATGAACACACACAAAAAGACTCAAGAAAAGAGTAAAGAAGAAAGAAAACTGACGCAAAATATCCTAGAATGGATACACAACACCCAAATCCCCTCGTAAACGCTCAAATGTAGACTGATCTAGGGGTTTGGTAAAAATGTCAGCCAACTGATGATGGGTATCAACATGAACAAGGTCAATGACACCTTTCTCATATTGATCCCGCAAGAAGTGAAAGCGCACATCAATATGTTTGGTTTTTGAATGGAGACACGGGTTTTTCCCTACACTAATAGCACTGGTGCTGTCGCAAAACAATGGAACCTTGGTAGGAAAGGACAACCCAAAATCTCGTAGAGTGGAAATCATCCAAACCATCTGTGAGCAGCAGCTAGCAGCAGCTACGTACTCAGCCTCTGTGGTCGAAAGAGCAACTCCAGATTGCTTTCGAGAAGACCAAGATACAAGGGAAGAACCAAGAAACTGGCAAGTACCGGAAGTCGACTTGCGATCCAACCGGCACCCACCAAAGTCGGCGTCCGAAAAGCCAGATAAAGCAAGAGATGATGATGCTGAATAGTAAAGACCAAGATCAGGCGCATAGGTGAGATACCTGAAAATGCGCTTGACAGCCTGCCGGTGAGACGCGCGTGGTGAAGACTGAAAACGCGCGCAAAGTCCCACGGCGAACTGTATGTCCGGTCTTGTTGCCATCAAGTACAACAGCGAACCGATCATCCCTCGAAATTCTCTCTCATTGACCTTGACACCGCTCTCGTCCTTGTCCAAACCCCCAGAAGTACCCATCGGGGTCATCTGCGGCTTCAATTCACCACCAAAGTCAAATTTCTTAAGCATATCACGAGTGTACTTACCTTGGTGGATGAAAGTGCCGTCCTTGGTCTGCTTGATCTGGAGCCCTAAAAAGTACTTAAGCTCACCCATGAGGCTCATCTCAAACTCACTGTGCATCTGCTCAGAAAACTTGGACACAAGAGAATCAGTAGTACCACCAAAGATAATATCGTCCACATAAATCTGAGCGACTAAGAAATCTGAAGCATCTCTGAGCAAGAAAAGAGTTTTGTCCACAGACCCCATCACAAAGCCCTTCCCCAACAAAAATTGCTTCAACCGGTCATACCAAGCCCTGGGGGCTTGCTTCAACCCGTATAAAGCTTTATGCAACTTAAAAACATGTCGAGGAAACTTAGGGTTCTCAAAACCGGGGCGTTGCCTAACATATACCTCCTCCTCTATGAACCCGTTCAGAAAAGCACTCTTAACGTCCATTTGAAAAAGCTTAAAACCCTTTGAAACGGCAAAGGCTAGAAGAATACGAATGGACTCAAGACGGGCCACAGGAGCGAAGGTTTCTTCAAAGTCAATACCTTCCTTCTGGCAATAACCCTGGGCAACTAGTCGAGCCTTGTTGCGCACCACAACCCCATCTTCACCTTGTTTGTTCTTGAATACCCACTTGGTGCCTATGGGGTTGCATCCTGGTGGCGGCTCAACCAATGTCCAAACCCGATTGCGGACAAAATTCTCAAGCTCTTCTTGCATGGCATTAATCCAATTAGAATCAGAAAGAGCATGAGAAATGTCTCTGGGCTCAAAAGATGCAACAAATGCAGATTCAGCAAACACAGCAAGAGAGGCAGAAGAACGCAAAGTTCTCTCAGTCAAATCACCAATGATGAGCTCTGAGGGATGGTCACGCTGAACTGCTCGGGTTCCCTGGTGATCTGAAGTCACCTCACCGGAGTCAGCAGCTGGCACCTCTGGACTCGACTGAGGGGGCTCGATCGAAGTGGAAGAAGTGATCAGAGGTCCGCCCTCATCATCAGTCGAAGTCACAGAAGGTGTGGGCTCTGCGGGGGATGCAGAAGGCCCGCCCTCAACAGCAGCTGGAGTATCCTCATCTTCCTCGAAGATGGACTCTCCGAGCTCATCATCACCAGAAAGCTCAAAAGAAGGAGTCAAAGAAGGCAAGGACTCGTCAAAAGAAACCTCACATGTCTCGACAAGCAGCTGGGATTCGAGGTTCCAAACACGGAAGCCTCGAGAATGCAATGCATATCCAAGCAAAATACCATCCCAGCAACGAGACTCAAATTTGTCCAAATGCCCTCCCTTCTTGAGCACAAAGCATTTGCAGCCAAACGCTCGCAAGTGGCTCACCTTGGGCTGTCTGCCAAAACGCAACTCATATGATGTCTTACCAATGTATGCTCTAAGAAAAATGCGGTTGGCCAGATAGCAAGCCGTGTTCATGGCTTCATCCCAAAACGCCTAGGAGTCCTGTGCTCATCGAGCATCGTCCTGGCCATCTCAACTAGCGTGCGGTTCTTTCGTTCCACAACGCCGTTCTGTGGGGGAGTGTAAGGAGAAGAAAACTGATGGTCCAGACCCTGATCACCACAGAAGCTGACGAACTGAGAGTTCTTGAACTCAGAGCCGTTGTCAGAGCGAATTGCTCGCATCCGACCATTGTTCTCATTCTTCAACTTCAAAATCAGGTCATGGACAAATTGAAAAGTTTCATCCTTAGACTCAAAAAAGAAAACCCACGAGAAACGAGAAAAGTCGTCAACAATCACAAGTGCATACCACTTCCCACCGACTGAGCGTACCCGAGCTGGACCTACAGTGTCCAAATGTAAAAGCTCGCCTGGATACGAAGTCATCACCTGAGTCACAGGTGAGTGAGAAGCGGCAACCATTTTCCCATGATGACAGGGATGACAAACTAGATCCTTCTCCATTTTAAGCTTGGGCAATCCTCGGATGAGGTCCATAGAGCTTAACCTGACTAGCAGATCAAAACTCAAATGACCTAACCTCCTATGCCACTTCCAGAGCTCAGAAGAAGATCCAGCAATCAAACAGCGAGAAGGGCCAAAAGAACTAGAGAAGTCAATTCGAAAAACTTTACCGAAGGGTAAAATCTGACAAACCAAAGACCCTCTAGAATCAACCACAGAAGAATTGCCCTTCTTAAAACGCACTACCAAACCATCCTCAAGAAGTTGCGAAACAGAGATTAAATTAAAGTTCAGATTTTTAACTAAAGCAACATTCTTTAAAGAGAAATGGTCTGAAATGCTGATTGAGCCTATGCCACTTACTTTCCCTTGACCGCTGTTCCCGAAAGTGATGTACTCTTTGGAGCTCGGGGGAGTGAGACTGGAGAACCATCTGCGATGTCCCGTCATGTGGCGAGAACATCCTGAGTCCATGATCCAAACATCCTCCAGTCCCCGGTCCTGCACAATCAATGTCTGTAAGTGGGAGCAAATGGTCCGGCACCAGGTTTAGCAAAAGAGCTAAACCAGTGTCGAGCCATCTGCTCAAAAGATGGAAAGCAAAAACCATCAAAAGAGTTTGGACCAAAACGCGGCTCAAAGCGCGGTCCTCGGTTTTGCCTAACCCTACGGTCACGAGGTCCAGAACCGTACTCAACTCGGTCTGGAACTCTGCCGGAACGAATACCACCAACTGGAGCACGGGTAGGAAAACCGTCTCCTCTACCACCACCTACACGACGCGGCCTGGCCTCCAGCCTCTCCCCGCGCCGAGGAACACGCAGTCTACCACCCTGCTGGTAGAACTGCTCCTGATCACTACGAGCCCTCTGTGCTCTCTCAACCCGCTTCCTCTTGAAGCAAAACTCCGCAAGATGCCCGTCTCTCTGACAATACTCACAATGATAGGTAGGCTTCTTGGGATGTGGTTGAGGCTTGGGATTCTTGGGCTTGGTAGTGTTTGGTGTGGTCTTCTTGGGCTGAGAGGGTCCAGGAAGAGAGTCTAGAGAAGTGTGGAGATTTTTGGGCTTTGGAACCCAGATAGGTTTCTTGGGTGGAGCTTTGGGTGGTTCATGGATCACTCCATCCTTGGGATGACACGCCTGGGAAGACTCAGTGGAGTGAGTCTTGGGATACCTCTGCTCTGGAGTCATTTTACTCCACTCCACTGCCCGGCTGATGGCACTCTCAAAGTCAGCCTTGGTGTAGGTGTAACCTACCCCAAACCCATCCTGCCTCTTGAACTGCTGGATCATCATGCCAAGTTGTGGCTCTCTTGCACTGATCCAACTCAGGATAGATCGGAGGTAAAAGTTCTCATTCTGAGAATCAGCTAGCTCCTCTCTCAAAGAAGCTAGAACCTCCACCTGAGACAAGCAGGTCTCACACTCACTCTCTACTTGGACAGACTTTCCGGCTTTTAGCTTAATCAACTCCATTCTAAGAGACAGGCAGTTCTCACAGACAGTGGGTGGAACTGACAGTGTCTCAAGCTCTAGCCTAGTCTGGGCAAGCTCAGCTCCCAACCTCTCTAAATCACCCAGATGTTCATTACCCTTGGATTTCAGCTCAGCTAAGGCAGCTAGATGAGATGGGCAATCAACACAGGGTGCAACGACAGTGGCTTGAGCATCTTTCAGCTCCAGCTGAGCGCTTTCAAGCTCAGTGGCCAAAGCGTCCCTCTCATCAACCCTTTCTGTGTACCTGGACTTCAGAGTCGATAGGTCACACAGAAGCACCTCACACTTCGGGCACTCACTGCTATCATCCAAGCAAGGGGAAGAAGATAGACTTTCTATTCTACCGTTGGCTACGGCAAGCTCACTTTCTAACTCGTCTATTCTTTTCTTAGCCCCCCTAAGCAGTTTCTCCCGATACTTCAACTCCTGACGATTGCTCTCAAGTAAATCTACAATTTCACGCTCATAAGATGATACCTTGCTATCGTCGTCGTCGGAGTCGTCGGAGGAGCTCTTTTCTTCTCTATCCCCAAGAGCCATGGAGCAGAAGCTCTTGCGGGACCTTCGGCGCTGGTGAGAGCGACTCTTCGGCTTGTCTCCGAAAGCCATAAAGCAGAGACCCGCCGGATCGTCCTTGTCCTTCCCCTTCCTGATGACGATCTCCTCATCGCTTGAGCTCGATGAAGAGGAAGAAGTCGTGGACTGCTTGGAGTAGCTCTTCTCCATCTCGGCGAAGAAGGCCTTGTCGCGCTTCTTGTTCTCTCGCCGGTAATCCTTCAGGGCCTTCTTGAAGAACCGAGTCTTCGGCTTGCCCTTGCTGAAAGAGGGGCTCTCATGCTTGCCGGAGTCGTGGAAGCTGCTGCCGGTGCCCTTCTTGTATCCACTGCGCTTGGGGCAGTCGGCGATGAAGTGTCCTGGATCACCACATTCAAAGCATCCAGATTTTGTGCCGTGTCTTTTGAACATTCTCTTATCATAGACACGACGCACCCGGTTGTTAAAGAGACACAAATCATCATCTCCCAACAACTCAAGCTGGTCCTCAGTGATAGACATCAAAGAGAACCCAGCACAGCTCACAGCAGAAGGATCAACAGAAGGTGTAGCAAGGGTCAGGGATTTTGATCCAGAACCAGTGAGATTTGATCTCAACTGGATATCTACCTTAGTGGCCTTCAGCTTGCTAAATAACTCGGAAATGGTCAAGGTATCGTAAGAAGTACTCTCAACGATTGATGATACCTTGATCTCCCAGATCTTTGGGTCCAAGGTATGAAGAACCTTGAGCGCCTGCTCGTGATCTGAGACTAACTGAGCATCCTCAGCCTTGTTGTCCCGAAGCTTGTTAATGATCGACTGAAAGCGACCAAACAAAGCCTCAACAGATTCACCCGGCTTCTGTGTGAAATTCTCATATTCACGCCGGTAGGTCTGATAGAGCCGAGCCTTGACCTGTGCTGTTCCCTCATGGTGTGCCTTGAGGGTAGCCCAGATCTCTCTCGCAGTGGAGAGATGACTCACTCGCTCAAATTCAGTGGGACCAAAACTAGAAAATAAAATGTTCACAGCCTTACTGTTGCTCAGATGCTGAGCAATGATACCAGCAGTACCTTGCTCAGTAACTGGCAGAATGACAAATGTGGTGTGAACGCAAATGTCCCATATGTCTGAACCCTGGCTCATGAGATAGGCTCGCATGCGAGTCTTCCAATAATTATAGCCATAGGCTTCCAAGGACGGGACCTTGCCAGGAGACGTCATAGTCACTACTGGGGTTTAGAACCGGTTAAGGTATGAAAAAAAAAACCTAACCAAGCTCTGATACCACTTGTAGGACCGAAAGTAGCGACCAGAGGGGGGGTGAATGGGCGCCTTAAAAAATTCTTTCGAATCAATGGCCTGTTCCCAATACCCAACGCACCTCAAAATACTATGCAGCAGAAAATAAACAGAAGGCCTAAGTCTAAAGGTTTCTAACCTAGGCAACTGATGATAAACAGTGTAAAAACTAAAGTGGTGCAACTAGGCAGATGAACAATTTGTATTAGGCCTAAACTTCTCAATGAAATGATCTGAGTATGTAAAAAATGAAAAGAGAAGTTACTGTCCAAATTTGTCTCCTGTTCGGAACTTGGCGAAGCCCCCTTCGCACAACGAGGTCTGCTTCGGAGGTTGGTGTCGGAGACTGTCCGAAATGCCGAAGGTGTCACTGTCTAGCCTAGTTCGAAGTGGTAAGAGGCGAAGTGTACTTCGGAGCGAAGTAAAACAGTGCCGGAGCCTGATTCGAAGTATGTACTTCGAAGACAAGACTTCGAACACAGCTTCGAACCAAGAGCTTCGGATCAAAGTGACAAAGTCGGAGCCTGCTTCGAAGTGACCACTTCGAAGATACAACTTCGAACACAACTTTGAACCGAGAGCTTCGAAGCACGACCTTCGAACAGAAAGCTTCGAACACAACACACAAATAGACCACCTTCAACAAAGAAGCGAAGTATGTCACGTAACAGAAAATCAAGTCCGAAGCCTACACTCTATCTTCGAACAGGGAAAGCTTCGGAAGGAGAATCGAAGGCTGACACGCCACAAAGAAATCCAATCGAAGTCTATCAGAAAAAGACAAACTTCGAATCCAACTCCGAAGCCTAACAAAGTGTGCACTTCGAACAGATAGATTCGGAGTATGCTAGTTCGAAGTATGCGATGTTGTCCATACAGAAAGAACTTCGAAGCTAGCAACTCAGACACAAGAAAAACAAAGTTCGCAGTTTGAATGACCACCGTGAAAATGTTAGATCGAAGCCTGCCTCACGAAGCTGAGGGGCTTCGACCAGAGAAGGATGACTTCACAGAAACAGTCAAAAAGGCATTTACTCCATTCTGCTTCGATCAAAAAGGCAGTACAGTAGAAGGTAAAAAGCTGGCAGCAAGTACTGTAGCTACAGAAGCAGTACTACTAGCAACAGCAAGAACTAGTACTCCCTCTCACGAAGAACAAGAGCAGCAGAAGAAGCTTCTTCTCAAGAAATAAACACAGCAGCCCGTAGCCAGCGCAATAACTCCCCAAACCGAACAAAATGCAACCAATAAATTTACCAGGAACCAAGGCTTAAATGCATCCAAGAGATTTGAGCCAAAATAACTCACGAACAGGGAGAAACAGGTCCTGGCGGCGCACACAGGAGAGAGAAGACGGGAGACAAAAGTGACCCAACAGATTTGATTTCAGCACAAAGGGGTAGTCCAAACCCTAGGGATTGGGGTGCTATTTATAGGCAGCCCAACACTAGGAATATTCTACCAGCCCCTTAGGGTTTTTTACAGACTCAAAAATAAAGGAAAAGACTCTACTGCCCTTAGGAATTTTTACAGACACAACTGACTGACTGTGGGCCTAGAGTAACAGATGACATATCCGGAAGCTACTCTTCTGGACAGTCGGATACAGAATCAATGGTTGTCAGTTTTACGCCGAAACTGACAAAGCCTCCACTAGCTTTGCACCAGGTACCCGGATTGGGCCGGCCCGACTCCGCGGCTCTCTCAGCCCGGCAATCGCTCACCGCCCGTGTACCTGAGTCAGTCCTGGTCAACAACCCAGTGGGTCTTCTACTGCTTCTGGTCCATGCACCCGGATTGGGCCAGCCCGACTTCGCAGCCTCCTCTGCCCGACAGTCGCTCGCTGCCCGTGTACCTGAGTCACACGCGGCCCATGAAACAGCAGATCTCTTCTTCTCTTCAGTCCTCTTTGACTATCATTGACAATGACTCATCACTTCTAGAGCCATGAGGCCCACGCTATTCAGCATGGCTCCTCACTTGGCCGTCCACAATAGGGGCTGCGCCCACCTTCCCCCCCCTCTATTTAAATAGAGTCTTGTCATTCCTATAGACTCGAGTTTTGATTTACAATTAGCTTTTGCTACTTTCGACACGTGCCAAACAGCGTTGTCCTCGTGTGATTCAGAACTCCACCTTGAGTGATATTCATATTGCTCGCATCTCTTTCTTGTTCGTTCTTCGATTGCGAACAGGAAACGATCTTCGTGATCAGGCTGATCTTGCATCCACAAGGTCGGTAACCACAGGGAGTTGGTTCAGCGATTGCATTGGCGCTTCTGGTTCGCTCGTCGTAGTCGGATCGTGAGGGTCTTCTTCCACCAAATCGAAGTTATCTCCACTCACCGAAAGATCGGGTATGAAGGTCTGTTTGGAAGAGATGCTCCTGGTATAAGGTCGATTTGATGTTCAATACCTCGAAGTAGGGGAAGACCAGCTGGTATTTCTTCTGGAAAAACATCACCAAACTCCTGCAAAACATTTGTGACGGCACTTGGAAGAGAGGAGATATCATTAGTAGAAAACAATACATCTTTGTATACTAGCACAAAATGCACACAATTTGAGTTTTTATTTATTTCTCTTAGTTCTGATTTAGTGGCTAGCATAACTAACTTTTGTTTCTTACCCATTTTATTCTCATTCTCATTTGATTTGTAACTCTCATTTCCAGAATTGGCTTTCTCAGTTTTATTTTTCTCTTGCTCCTTAATACTTCCAACATTTACCTCATTTTTTTGCATTGTATCAGCATAAATTTGAGTAAGAGACATTGGTCGAAGGACAAATTCTTTGTTATTCCACTTAAATGAATACTGATTAGTGCGACCATCATGTAGAATGCCACGATCAAATTGCCATGGTCGACCTAGCAGCAAATGACAAACTGTCATAGGAACAACATCACATTCTACCGTATCATTATACTCACCAATTTTGAAAGGCACCTTCACCATATGTTGAATCTTCACTTCTCCACAATCATTCAACCACTGTACATGGTATGGATGCGGGTGTCGTAGCTGTTTCAATCCATGTTTTTCACACATTTCTTTGCTAGCTAAATTATGACAACTTCCACCATCTATGATTACCTTACATACACGACCATTTACCTTGGCTTTTGTGTGAAAAATATTGCAGTGTTGTTCATGATCTTGTTTTGGTTGTACACTTAACACTTTCTTTGTAACAATGAGAGATTGACCACTCTCAAAATCACAGTAAGTCGTCTTGTCCTCTTCTTCTCCCATTTCAGCGGTTGGGTCATCATCATCTTCACTTGCAGATTCATACTCACCTCTCCCCGTTATTAGCATTGTGCAGTTGTTTGGACACTCCCTTGAGATATGTCCTCGACCCAAACACTTAAAACATTGAATAGCACTACTCTTCGCTATCGAACCCACGGAAGAAGCACTTGTTGTTGTAGCTTGCTTCACATTTGGGGTAGATTGCTCTTTTCCACTTTGAGCTGCATGGGGAATGGAAGAAACACTTGCACCAGAACTGTTAGCTCGAAAAGAATTGAACCGAGAGGTGGATTTACCTGCTGTAGGTACAGTTCAGCAAATTCTTTATCTACAACATACAAATCTTTCAAACTTTCCAAACCTAGAACGTTAATATCAAGTTGAGATAAAAGAACAATCCTACGAGACAACGCATCATCAACCACATTTTCTTTGCCATTCTTGTATTTCACAATGTATGGGAAAGATTCAATAAATTCAACCCATTTAGCATGTCTACGGTTCAGTTTAGCTTGCCCTCTCAAATATTTTAGTGCTTCATGATCAGAATGTATGATAAATTCTTTGGGCAATAGATAATGTTGCCAAGTGTCTAGAACACGGACCAAAGCATACAACTCTTTGTCATAAACAGGATAATTTAATTGAGCACCACCAAGTTTCTCGCTAAAGTATGCTACTGGTTTCCTTCTTGTATCAAAACACCACCAATACCCAAACCACTAGCATCACATTCAATTTCAAATGGTTTGTCAAAATCAAGCAAAACAAGCAAAGGTGCTTCAGTGAGGCATTTCTTAAGTTCTTGAAATGCTTTTTCTTGTGACTTACCCCAAACAAACTCAACACCTTTCTTGGTGAGCTCATTTAAAGATGCAGCGATGGTGCTGAAATTCTTCACAAAACGTCGATAGAACCCAGCAAGACCATGAAAGCTTCTCACTTGACTGACATTGATAGGTGTTGGCCAATTCTTGATTGCTTCAACTTTAGATTCATCCACTTCTACTCCCTGTGCAGAAACAACAAAACCCAAAAAGACAACCTTGCTTGTGCAAAATGTGCATTTCTCCTTGTTAGCATACAACTTTTCAGATCGAAGTACTTGCAGCACTTGTACAATATGGTCAACATGCTCTTCTTTGCTACGGCTATATATCAGAATGTCATCGAAATAAACCACAACAAATTTTCCAATGAATGCTCTCAAAACATGATTCATTAGTCTCATGAATGTACTAGGTGCGTTAGTTAAACCGAAAGGCATCACTAGCCACTCATACAAACCAAATTTTGTTTTGAATGCAGTTTTCCACTCATCACCCTCTTTCATTCTTATTTGATGATACCCACTACGCAAGTCGATTTTTGAGAAAATACCAGCACCACTTAATTCATCAAGCATATCGTCTAACCTAGGAATAGGATGTCGGTATCTAATTGTGATGTTGTTAATTGCTCTACAGTCTACACACATGCGCCATGTACCATCTTTCTTAGGAACTAGAATAACAAGAACTGCACAAGGACTAAGGCTTTCACGAACATACCCTTTTTCAGGAAGTGCTTGTACTTGTCATTGTATTTCTTTCGTGTCCTCCGGATTGGCTCGGTACGAAGGTCTGTTTGGAAGAGATGCTCCTGGTATAAGGTCGATTTGATGTTCAATACCTCGAAGTGGGGGAAGACCAGCTGGTATTTCTTCTGGAAAAACATCACCAAACTCCTACAAAACATTTGTGATGACACTTGGAAGAGAGGAGATATCATTAGTAGAAAACAATACATCTTTGTATACTAGCACAAAATGCACACAATTTGAGTTTTTATTTATTTCTCTTAGTTCTGATTTAGTGGCTAGCATAACTAACTTTTGTTTCTCATCCATTTTATTCTCATTCTCATTTGATTTGTAACTCTCATTTCCAGAATTGGCCTTCTCAGTTTTAAATACTTCCAACATTTACCTCATTTTTTTGCATTGTATCAGCATAAATTTGAGTAAGAGACATTGGTCAAAGGACAAATTCTTTGTTGTTCCACTTAAATGAATACTGATTAGTGCGACCATCATGTAGAATGCCACGATCAAATTGCTATGGTTGACCTAGCAGCAAATGACAAACTGTCATAGGAACAACATCACATTCTACCGTATCATTATACTCACCAATTTTAAAAGGCACCTTCACCATATGTTGAATCTTCACTTCTCCACAATCATTCAACCACTGTACATGGTATGGATGCGGGTGTCGTAGCTTGGCTTTTGTGTGAAAAAGATTGCAGCGTTGTTCATGATCTTGTTTTGGTTGTACACTTAACACTTTCTTTGTAACAATGAGAGATTGACCACTCTCAAAATCACAGTAAGTCATCTTGTCCTCTTCTTCTCCCATTTCAGCAGTTGGGTCATCATCATCTTCACTTGCAGATTCATACTCACCTCTCTCCGTTATTAGCATTGTGTGGTTGTTTGGACACTCCCTTGAGATATGTCCTCGACCCAAACACTTAAAACATTGAATAGCACTACTCTTCGCTGTAGAACCCACGGAAGAAGCACTTGCTGTTGTAGCTTGCTTCACATTTGGGGTAGATTGCTCTTTTCCACTTCGAGCTGCATGGGGAATGGAAGAAACACTTGCACCAGAACTGTTAGCTCGAAAAGAATTGAACCGAGAGGGGGATTTACCTGCTGTAGGTACCAGATTGTTTTGAGTTGATCGGGAGGTAAAAGAATTCTTTGTTACCTTCGATTCTTGTTGTACTTGTCGTTCAGCTTTGATTGCTTGATGCACTAATTCAACCATATTTTCATATGGCTGAAACTCAACGATGCGCTTAATAGGATGGTTCAAACCAGCCAGAAAGCGTGCCATGGTTTGCTCTTCATGTTCATATACGTTGGCACGGATCATGGCCATTTCCATCTCCTTGTAATATTCATCCACGGTACGACCTCCTTGCCTATGCCCCTGCAATTTATCAAATAAATCACGCTTGTAATAACGAGGGACAAACCTTGCTCTCATCTCAACCTTCATTTCAGTCCACGATGCTACAGGAGGTTCGTCATGATCCTCTCTTTGATTCTGAATTTGTTCCCACCAAATCAGTGCATAATCTTCAAATTTAAGTGATGTCATTGCAAGCTTCTTTTCTTCCGTGTAGTTGTGCATCCGAAAGATTTTGTCGACTTTTAGTTCCCAAGTTAAGTATTCTTCAGGATTATTGGTACGTGCAAATTTAGGCATAGAAAATTTAAGTTTACCAAACCTATGTTCATCATGATGATTGTTGTTGTTGCGATGTTTGTGTTGATTTGCTTGATTGTGCGGGGGTATGTTAATATGTATTGGTTCATATGCAGCTCTTCCACGACCCACGCCACGACCACGCTCCCTTCCTGCATTATTATTATTATTATTTTCATCACCAACCCTTATATTTCTAACAGGTGGAGGGTTTATATTAACAGCACGAGCCCTTCGAGCAACGGCTTCCTCATCGATCTCATTTATTAAAGGTTCTTGTTCAGCTTGTGGTTGTAGTTGCCGTACAATGTCAGCAACTATGTTAGTGTGGAATAAGTTCAGTTGTTGATTTACTTCAATTTGAAGATCTTGTATGGAGTTATTCAATTCTTCTCTCAGCTGCTCATTTCCAACAGTCTCTCGTCGTAGTGTGTCTCTCAATGCACAATATTCAGTCCAGTTAACTGCGGCATCTGGAGCACGTCTACTGTTCCCTAAATTTTCACCTTGACCTGACATGGTTAGTTGGGCAGACAGCAAATGAAGAAAAAAATATATGTGTGGATAGTACTCTCAACCTCACTTATCCTTACCACCGAAGTTCTTACTTACCCTCTGCTGATTGATAAAGGAGTTCACACATGAATGGAGAGGCAGAACAATATGAGGTTTAGCGAACTCACAGCTGAGATCAAAGCCTACAACGATTTTAGTTGTGGAGCTTGGTAGGGGAAATTTTGTCCTACACAATCTGAATTCTCGATGTAGTCTTACTAAGTAGTTATCCACATGAGAACACACAATCTAGTTGTTGAACACAAGGTTCGGAAGATAAACAAAAGCAACTCACACACAAAGATAATGGAACCAGATGCAATCAAAGGGGTGAGCCAACAGTAGATATGAGTTACAAAAAATGGCTCAATTGCAATGGTTATGGAAAGACGCTAGCTGATTAAACTGATTTAAAATAGGGCACAAGATTGCACCAACAGAACTGTTCTCCCAATAATGCAAAGAAAACAATAGCCCCTCTCTTTTTTTCACATAGTAGGCTGTCTTTTTTTTCTTTTTTAGCATGCAAAACAGTAACTTCAGTTTTTTTTATACTCTTGTCATTTGTATTGTGATTTTCAACACTGATTCATATCTTTCTTTTCTATTAAAATTGTGAGAACAAGATCACCAAGTGCAGCCCTATAGAACAGATCAGCTAGTCTTTGTAGGATCAAAGTATTCGCAAAGGGCAGAATGGCTATCAAAAGAATTCAGGCTTTTCTTTTCAATAGTAAGAAGCCAATAATTTGACAACTTAGTAGGATTTTTTTTGATTTTCCAACAGAAATGGGTAAACAATAATCTGAGTTTACTTGTGGGAATTACTACTGATAATAGTAAACTGATCAATGGGGATTAAAAATAAGTAACGCAAAGGACAATGAACCGTTCAGCAACAAGAACATGATCTCTTGTATTAAAACTTAGCAGAACGCACAAGAACAACAGATCGTAAACTATGGTTCAATATTTTTGTGAGGCCATTTTCAGATAGGACGAAAATGAAACTACAACTAGGGATAAAGATTCTACCGTGACAACTGAGGCTCTGATACCAAATGATACGAGGATGCGCCCAACCTTCACGGCGTAGAATCAAAGATACTCGTGAAACCTGACGAGTCTTGTGCAGCCAACCGTTGCATGTGCAACAACCTGCAGCACGGAGTTCGCCCAACCTCACGTTGTCCACTCAACCAAGTCAAGCAGATTACAATCCTCGTTGCAATCACAAAGGGCTTGCAAGAACAACGGGAAGGAATGCACAATTCTCAGAGATGATTCAGCTAGTAGCTAGAACACTCAAGAACATGCATAAAGCATAGTTGTTTCATTCTCAAAATTATGTTCCCCAAACACATTGAGAAAGATAATATTATATAGAAGGGATTGAGAGGGAGATGGAGAGTTGTTCAGGACGTTTTACATGGCATTAAGCCAATATTGGTGCGCAACACCCTAATTAAAGCAAATGAAACGTTTGACAGTTTCTGGTCTCCACATTAAGTCGGCGATAACTCTCAATTCTGGTGGAATTATTGGGTGAGGCCAGATCCGTTGGAAAGCTTATGAATTAAGCGTTCCAAGCTATGGTCGAACACATTAATTGGATTTAATATGCGGTTTCTATGAGCATTTTATTCCATACTGGTCACTTGAATCCGAAATGGCCTTCATTGCATTCATTGCTTGATTGATGGCTGTTGATGAAGTGCTGCTCCTTTGGCCACTCTTCAACGTTGTCATACCTAAGAACAATTAAATTATGGGCATTAGGTAGTAACTGATTTTCATGTGTAATGCTATTCTTATTTAGGAGCGAGTTCACATGTTGATTTATTTGCTTTGCACGAGAGCGAGTTATTGCTCCTTCAAAATGATTTGGAATATCTTGATCATTGGGGGAAGGAAATGTTGTTGATGCTAGACTGTCCGTATCATCGACACTCGTAATGTGCAAGAATCAAAACTTCGCTTCCAAAACAAAAAGGTTCATTAACATGACAAAGCATCCTATAAAGATTCTACCATGACAACTGAGGCTCTGATACCAAATGATACGAGGATGCGCCCAACCTTCACGGCGTAGAATCAAAGATACTCGTGAAACCTGACGAGTCTAGTGCAGCCAACCGTTGCATGTGCAACAACCTGCAGCACGGAGTTCGCCCAACCTCACGTTGTCCA
>JAAALK010000605.1:0-23906 GCA_019279435.1 Zizania palustris | reverse complement strand
TAAAGTCTCAAAGCCAAGCTCCGAAAGTGTGAAAACACTTCGTCCTTGCTGGCAAGAAAGAAGACCCAAGAGTAGCGAGAGAAATCGTCGACAATTACTAGAACATACCACTTGCCGCCTAAAGAACTAACCCGAGAAGGACCTACAGTGTCCATATGGAGAAGTTCTCCGGGTTGTTCAGTCATCACTGTGGTGACTGGCGAATGCGAAGCGGCAATCATCTTTCCATGTCGACACGGAGTGCAAATTAAATTCTTCTCAAACTTGAGCTTGGGCAATCCTCGGATCAGACCTAGGGCGCTCAGACGAGCGAGCAACTCAAAGCTCATATGCCCTAGTCTCCTATGCCACTTCCAAAGCTCAGAAGTCGAATGTGCAACAAGACAATGAGAAGAACCAGATGACTCTGAAAAATCAGCTCCAAAAACTCTCCCAACCCTAAAGATCTTACACACCACAACGCCATCAGAATTGAGCACTTGCGAAGTATCGCGATGAAATCGCACTTCGAAGCCCTCATCAAGCAACTGAGATACAGACAGCAAATTGTATCCCAGGTTTTCAACCAAAGCAACATCTTTGAGAGTGAAATTCGAGTTAATTCTTACCACACCTTTACCTTTCACTCTACTCCTTCGATTGTTTCCGAAGGTGATATGTTCCCTTTGCTTGGTTGTGGTGAGGCTGGAGAACCAAGCTGCATCTCCGGTCATGTGGCGCGAACAACCGGAGTCCATGATCCACGTGCCCTCCAAGCCTCGATCTATCGCCTACACACGATAACAATGTCTCGATCGCTCAGTGATGGGGTGAGTGAAATAATGACGAGGCATCCAGCACTGAGTGACACGAGTAGTAGGCACAGTAAAAGTAGACGGTCTATGCACATAATAATCAGAATGATGCAAAGTGCGAGGTCTACCTACATGCTGTGAATGAACAACATGTCGAGGTCTCCTACTCTGACGAGGTACAAATCTGCTAGCCCGAGGTCTACCACCATATGGAACATAGTGAAGACCTCGAGGAGCAAAACCTCTCCGAGAAGCACGAGGAGCCTCAAAAGCAGGACGATAGTACGTCTCAGACTCATGCATACCTAAAGAAGGGTAATGCATGTCCTGGTAACTCATCGCCTGAGAGCGTCGCTCATCCTTGATGTGACGAAAGCAGAACCCAACCAAATGACCCGCCCGCTGACAGTAGGAACAGTGAAAAACTCTCCTGGGGGCACTCTCATGGGTCACAGGAGCAACTCTCACAGGCTCCTTGGGTTTCTTCTGTGTGGTTTTCTTGGGAGGATTTTTCTCGGCAGGAGGAGTGGTTTTCTTTGGTGGATGGGTCGGCTTTTTGGCTGGTGGGGTGTCTAACAGAGCTCTCTCTTTCTCTAGGGTAGTGGGAGAGGTAAAAACAGTTTTGGTCTTACTGTCTGAAGGTATCCTCTCAAAACCCAAACCTAGAGCTACCCCGGCTCTGTCAGCACACAACTTGGTCTTGGCCAAGAGCAAATCCATCCTACCCTTTCCCTCAGTGCATTTATTAACCACAGAAAGAAGGTATTCATTTTCAGACATGAGGTTTTCAGCTCGCTCTCTAACAATGCCTAGCTGGTCCTTAAGGGTAATGCATGTGTCACACACAGGCTGCACATCCTTAGAACTACCGGCCCTCTCCAATCTAGCCTCCAAATCATGAACATGCTTATCACGTAAATTAATGCTATCGCGTAATAAAGAGCAGTTCATGCAATCAATAACATCATGAGGTCTAGAATCCACCTCCAAAAGCTGCTTCTGTGCAGTCTCAAGCTCAGAAAGAGTTTGAGCATGAACAGAACGCAACTGAGCAAGCTCACTCATGACAACAGAACAAGATTCACATTCAGCATCATCAAATTTAGACTTAAGCATGGCATATTCAGTAGAAATAGTTTCTAGCCTAAGTCTAAGGTCTTTTCTTTCTCTAGCGGCTTGCACAAGTAATCTATCCTGACCAAGAACTACTTCATTCAGCTCATCTAATTTAATTAGTAGCTGGTCCGATGATAGGTTTACCTCAGATGAGTCAAGCTCATCGCCGCTGTGATCGCTGTCGGCCATGAAGCAAAGGACGGTGAAGTCTCTTCCCTTCTTGTCCTTCTTGTCCTCCTTCCTTGGGGACTCCTCCTCCTCAGAGCTCGACTCCTCAGTTGAGGACGTGTCGATGTCGCTGAGAGCAGCAACAAAGGCTCTGGAAGCGGCCTTGGCTACTTTCTTAGCCATCTTGCCGCGCTTGCCCTTCACAAAGGGTTTCCTCTCCTTGTGGTATTTGGGGTGCTCACTTTCATCTCTCTTTTTGAGCTTCGGGCAATTAGCCTTGATGTGAGAAGTGTCACCGCATTCAAAACAACCACCAAAACCACTTCTCCTCTGATCCCGTCTCTCATGATGAAAGCGGGTGAACCTCCGGGCAATGAGAGCAAGCTCATCATCAGCTAGAGTGTCCACCTGCTCCTTTGTGACGGAGACCAGGGAGGACAAAGAAAACCATCTGCAAAAACACAAGTACCAGATGTGCTTGGTTTTGCAGTGGTGCCACGGCTAGTGCTAGAAACCAATGCCAATGGTTGTGGCAAAGAGCTTCTGTGCACAGCAAGAGATGCCTTGGCAATCTCTGTGGACTTCAGCTTGCTAAAGAGTTCGTCACAGGTCAATGTGTCATAACCTGTGGACTCCTCAATGCTGGATATCTTTACTTCCCATATGCTACGGTCAAGAGCATAGAGAAGCTTGATAGCCCTATCGTGATCACTGTAAGCAAGCATCCCGTTGGATCGCAAGTTACTCACTATCGCGTCAAAGCGAGAAAACATGGCATCTATAGATTCACCAGGTGCCTGCACAAACAGCTGATACTGTTGATTGTAGGTGCTTTGGCGCCTGGCCTTAATCTGAGTAGAGCCCTCATGAAAGACAGTGAGCGTTGTCCAAATCTCCCTAGCAGTCCTAAGGTGCTGCACCCTATCGAACTCACTTCTACTCAAACCGATGAACAGTATGTTTCTTGCCTTGGAATTGGCATTATACTGATCCTTCTCAGTCTGAGAGGTGCGAGTCTCAGGGATGGAGTATTGTGAGTCCACAATCTCCCAAATTGCATTTCCTTGGCTTAACAAGTAAGCCTCCATGCGCACCTTCCAGTATGCGAAATCTGTCCCATCGAACAGAGGAATTTTACTGCCTCTATCCATGTCGCCAAAAGATCACAAAACCAGTTAAGGTCAACTGGTGATCTTAACCCGCTCTGATACCAATTGATGGACCGGAAACGGCGACCAGAGGGGGGGGTGAATGGGAGCTTTTAAAATTTCGGGCTAAAAACTTAGCTTTCGGTTCAGTTCTGTCTTCTGCGGAACAGGCTTCGAACACTACCTTCGAAGGTCTGGTTCGGAGGTACTTCGACACCTCCGAACACAGGCTTCGCAGGAGCAAAAGTTCGAACCCAAGAAGACTTCGCTCCACTAACAACCCTCGGAAATCAACTCTGCTAAGTCAGTGCAGGCTCCGCACACGGGGTGCTTCGAGCAGGCTTCGCACTTCACCCTTCGCAAGAGTGGACAGCCCTCTGAGGACTTCGACCAAGTACTTGGCGGCAGCAACTGGTGCTGGGCTTCGTACACGAAGGTCTACACGCACACAAACAGACTACGCTAAGGGCTTCGACACAAGAAGCAAAACGGGCCTCGATCAGGGCTTCGCTAGTAAGCTGTGAGGTCTGGCCTCAAGTTACACAGAGCGACAGCACACTGAAAAACACACTTCGCACAAAACACCCTTCGCCTAGACAGGCTTCGGTGCACTATAACTAGCGAGGTATGTAAAGCGAGCTCAAGCAAAAACACAAGAAAGCAGGGCTTTGCCGCTTGAACAGGAACACAAAATAGATTGAACTCTGGATGAATACAGCGAGGTATGTGGCTACAGGAGCTCAACAGTAAATGCTCAAAGTGTTAAATGTTACCTACCGAGCCCCCATATTTATAGCCCACAGTTCACCCAAAGGAAATGACTACTTTACCCCTAGGGTTTACAAGGATTTGACTCTACAGAACTAAGGGGTACAAAAGGTAGTCCACCTTTATTCTGGAGGCTTCTCTGTCAGCTTTGCAGAGGGGACAGCGTCAGCTTTTTGCAGAGCAGACAGTGTCAGCCTTTGCAGTCTTTGACCTTCTGCAGCCTCCCTTCGCACGCGAGGGTGCGGTAGCTTCGGTGAGAAGCCTGGAGCCTGTTGGCCTTCGCTTCACCGAAGTCAGTCTCCGATACAGTGACGGTTTTGAGCCGAAGCCGTCAAAGCCCTTGGGCCTTCGCACCAACACCTCCGGAGTGGATCACCACGGCTTCGCAGCTACTCCCAGCTCGAACTCCGTCAGTCCGTGTACCGAAGCCATGCAGGCCGAAGCACCTCAAGTAAACCTTCCTCCGGAGCTAGCCTTGCTCCGAAGCCTTCCACCCTCCGAAGCCCCACCTTCGGAGTACCACCCTTCGAAGTCCCTCCTTCGTCCAAGGCCTCCGCATGAAGCATTCCATGAGCACTTCGTCGCAGTGTCTCTCCCCGAGCACACTCCTCGACGAGCCTCACCCGGACCATGCCTTCGATGCACCTCGACTTCTGAGACCTTCGTCGGGTACCTTCGAGTGTCTCCCTCCAGAGCACACTTCGAACTCCTTGCCTCCGCAGAGGACTTGTTCCATGCAACTCCGAAGTCACTCCATTCAGAGTACCTTCGAAGTGCCTCACCTCCGAGGACTTTGTCTCGGAGTACCTTCAGCCGAAGCCACACTCCGCACTCTCTGCCTTCACCTGGCACGCCTCAACCCGAGGACCGACCCGGACCATCTTCGCAGCCACCGTAACGGAGCTCCCCGCTCCCCTGGCATCAAGCCTCCCGCTTGACCCAGGTTCACCTGCTATGAACCTTGTCCGTCGCCTCCGAAGTCCCTGCGCACCACAGACAAACAGACAAGTGTATCCAGTACTCCGGAGACCTCTCCGGGTTAGCAACCTCCGGCACACACTCCGGTGTACCGCCCAAAGTACCGAAGCCTTCGCTACAAACCCAGTCATCATGTACTGTCGGACCCCTCCGACATGCACACTCTGCTGCAACAGCTGCAGCAACCAGCCACCGAACACCCTTCGGTGAAACCACCTCCGAACACCCTTCGGAGGTGCCCCTTCGAACAGAGGTAAAAATCCTGTCAATCACTCATCACAAAACACCGAAACCAACCCTTGGTTTCTCAATCCGGCTCAACAGGTCTACAATGGAGCATATCCCTGTAGTGTTCAATGCACCACCCACATAAGTTGTTTTTTTCTCCCTGCTCACCGACCATTGCTTCTGATGTCTTTTAAAGAAGCACCTCGTTTCTCAATGTAGGGACCTGTTCAAATTCCTTCTATGTCTTCCACTACAGTCATCCACATATTCCACCTACTAGCTTCTATCCTCTACTGCCCAACGTTCACTACAAAGCTTCCTTTCCTACACTACACCACTCTCCTTCTCTAATGGACCAACTAGTACACCACGCTCAGTGCCTGACTGCCCTATCCAAGATGGTGAATCCCCCCAATGCTGTTGATCAGCTAGAAAGGTGCTTCTACGGCATGACGCCTTTGCAGCAGTGGTCAGTCCTAGAAGTGCCTCCTTAGTGGCTCACGTCAAGCACCGACTCACATAATATCTTTGCATCCAACCTTTTGATGTTGACGTTTTCATGCACCTGGGAGGAAGCTTCTTGGTGTTTTTCTCATGGGTTGAAGATCATGTCACTGCTCTTACTGCCAATTGGCTGCCTTTGTGAGAGTTGGAGTTGAATCTCATTCTTTTGTCATGAAGGGTCCAAGCCTCCTTCGCCAACTTCTACTTCAGAGCTCAGCTATGCTTGGAGGAGATCACCCGTCACGCTTGGAGCGGTGACACGACTTCCATTCTCTTGGCTGATGGCTGTCTCCTCGACAAAGTGGATGATGTTTCCCTGTATGAGAAGGAGGCGACATGCCTTTGTATTTGGGTTTGGGTGTAGGAGGTCAACCACATCCCTAAATTGGCTAGCCTCCTCATCGCTGAGCCGCACAAAATCACCTATCCCACTCGCAGTTTCCCAAAGCTAGGCATTAAGGAGCCACCAACCCAGCTTGGCACTCCAAGCGCTCTAAAGTACAATGTGTTAGTGCACCTTGATCAGATCTAGGATTTCTCTCCTCCTGAGAGGGACCTAGAGCCTTTCTTCAACAACAACTTGGACTCAAACCCAAAGACCAGACCTACATGTATTAGTGATCGTACCTAGAATGGTTCAATCAGGTGCCATTACCAAATTGATACAAGGTCCCCGACTTCACCAAGTTCTCAAGGTAGGACTCGATCTCCATGATTTAGCATATTAGTTGTTTTCTCACTCAATGTGGTGAGGCATCGGCTGAAGAAGCACTGAAGAATAGGTTTTTCTCACTGTCATTATCAGGTTCAGCCTTTGCATGGTTCTCATCACTGTTAGAGAACTCCATCAGAGGATGGACAGATATGGAGAAGAAGTTTCATAAATATTTCTTCGCTGACATACATGAGATGAAGCTCACCGATTTGATGGCAGTAAAGCAGAAGATGGACGAGTAAGTCCAAGATTATGCACAAAGGTTTCTGTTGATGCTAAAATCTATCGATCAAAGTACCAACTCACTGACATAGATTCAACGATCCAAAAGCACTTGGATACCTAGAAATAACCCTAGACATGACACAATGCCGACGTCGCGTTCCGACGAACCGTGATAGTGACAAGGGAGGGTGGAGTCGCCAGGCAATTAAACAATATCAAAATATTATTCAACTAACCGAATTGTAGATAAAAATACCAAACTGGCCAATTTAGGGCCGGTTGGACTGAAGCTAAATTGGCGGTCAGACCAGCTAAGACAGGCCGGTCAGACTGTCGCTATACAGCCAGTCGGACCGGCGGTGCAAAGGGTTGGGCTGAAGGGGGCTCCGGTGTACCATGCGAAGGGGTGGCCGAAGGGGTCCCTACGGCCTTCAATCGGTCAGACCGACAGTGAGGGATCTAGTCGGACCGAAGGTGTTCAAAGGGCTTCGGAGTTCTCCGTAGAGGTATTCCGGTGTCTTGGGTGACCTTTTGGCCTTCGGTCAGTCGAACCGAAGGGTGATCCCCGGTCGAACTGAATGGCATGAAGGGTTCCGAAGGAGAGGCTCCGCCGTCCGGCGCAAATGGTCCCGAGGCCTCCTCCGAAGCCCGGTCAGACCGACGCGTGCCAACGCGTCAGATGACAACACGACATGGGCTGGTCAGACAGGGGTGTTTCCTCTGGTCAGACCGACAGCTCCTGGACATCGGTCTCTGGGGTCCAACGACCGTTTTGTCGAAGATGGATTTATGCAGAGGCTTTTGGAGAGTAATATGGAAATGAAAACACTAGAAAACACCAAAAGATGAGAGGCAATTCGGCCAAGAGACTGAATTACCGATACAAACCGATAGAAATCCGTTACGTGGATTAAACGGGTGATTCACAGGTGAATCAACTAGGCTTACCGTGATTACGACATGGTGGATGTATTGTTTACAGCGCAAACCAATAAGATGGACGTGCTAAACTAATCCTACGGCAAGGAAGTAGATTGAAAAGTGATTGTACGATTAAAGTTAAATAATAAATTGGATCTATTAGGGTTTCGTGGGGTCCCTTGAATCGGCCTTACCTCTATATTTATAAGGGTTGTACTTGACATGCTTGGGCTCTAATTTGACTTTGATATGAGTCCATGTCATTAAAAATTGATTAGAGATAAAAATACCCCGAAACCAATTAATCTGACTCGGACTCAGGTTAGGCCTGTCTGACCGGACCCATATGGCCGGTCTGACCGGGCCTACATGGTCGGTCAGATCAGGCCTACATGGCTGGTTGGACCAGCCTGTGCCAGGTCTAGCATATTTTCGGTCCCAATTACCAAAATTGGTATTTTTGACAATTTCGACCATTAATGCTATTTTTTGCTATCAACAGTTTCCTGATGTGAGGAGTATGTGTTATATCCTAAACCTCAGCGATGTGCAACTAGCCGAGATGTCATTCTAGGGGCTCCTGTACCCAATAAAAGATAAGTTTTCATTGTAGGAGTTTGAGAGTCTATCACACCTGGTACAGCGGGTATCGGCCCATGAGAGCCGATTCCAGGAGACAAAAAGAGACATATCATAAGAAGGTGGTATACACCCATGCATCCCCTTTGGACTTCGATGAGGACGGCGGGTTCGACGCAAAGGTCAGTCTAGCCAAATGTACTAGGAACAAGAAACAGATCGCGTGTCTGTGGGTGAAGCCAGCTGACAATTAAGAGAAGTATGATTTCAACATCAGCAAGGCCGACATGATATTTGATCTATTGCTCAAGGAAAAGCAAATCCAATTGACACCTAACCATGTGATACCACCCGTCGATGAACTAAAGAAAAGGAAATATTGTAAGTGGCACAACTCCCCGTCTCACCATACTAACGAGTGCAAAGTGTTTATACAACAGATCCAATCAGTCGTGGAGCAAGACCAAATCAAGTTTGATGACGGGAAGAAGCCGATGAATATTGACGGTCACCCCTTCTCGGTCAACATGGTGCATGTGCACCACGCCGACGACCTGCACTTGAAGAAAAGCAGGAAGACCAACAATGGCATCACCTCCTCGGATTTAATCAGAAAATATGAAAAGAAATCAAGAGAAAGGATGGGCGGCGAGGACGATCACTAGTACTCATGATTCAAACCCCATTGGAATTGTGAGTTCTTCAGATTCTGCTGGAACGAAGGGCTCCACCTCCCAGAGGAAAAACTTCCCTGAATGCAGCAGTAGAGATAGGTGGCGGGATGATCACGACTCGAGCATCGATAGGGCGGGGTCACATAGTCAAGAAAGGGTGGCTACCCATCGGAGGTCATCTCCGCTAAGGGTGTCGATACTTGAAAGACTAAGACTCATCAATGCCAAGGAAAGTGGTCAATCGACTGATGGTGACACCACTGCAGGACAACCATAGTGGTGTCCTAGTGGGACATTCACGAAGAATCAAAAGAGGAGAGTACAATGATCGTGGCAGAGAGAGATAAAGGTATAGAGCCGAAAGGATGAGAATGATTGGCCCCGAAGTATTAAAAGTGAATGGTAAGTGAAGGACAAGGCCGATCACGACGACAAGAAGGACGCGGGGGTAAACATGGTGTTCTTCCTCCCTGTGGAGTATCGGGCCACCCTTGAGGCCGACGCTGAGCAGGCCAATGCCATGGCACAACTAGTATTGGCCCCACGGTCGTCAGTATTCAACAAGCCAGAAGATCACGAGCATCGGCACATGAGACCCATTTACATAAAATACCTAGTCAACGGCAAGCCGATGTCCAAGATGATGATAGACAAAGGAGCATCCATCAACATAATGCCATATGCCACCTTCCAGAAGCTGGGAAAAGGGTCGTAGGACTTTATCAAAACTAATATGGTACTGAGGGACTTCAGTGGCAATTCATCGGATACGATGGGGGTGTTGAACGTAGAGTTGACGGTTGGGATCAAGACCGTTCCAACCACATTCTTCGTTATAGAAGGGAAATGATCCTATAGTCTGTTGCTGGGGCGTGACTGGATTCATGCGAATTGCTGTGTTCCATTGACAATGCATCAAAGCTTCATGCAGTGGGTCGGCGATCAAGTGGAAATAGTCCCCGACGATAAATCGATTAACGTTGCCATAGTCGATTTATCGATATGGGAGATGAAAGAAGTTGTCTACCTATCTTCCATGGCTTGGAATGATGACTTTATTGAAGTATCAAATGGTGGAATCAAACAAGTCAGTAGTGAACAGCCCAAGATCACCCTCTGAAGGCATCATAGATGAATCAGAAGGTGAACTCAGTCAAGGCTTTGCTAGAACCGATGAGCTACAAGAGGTAGACATTTGACCCAGTGATAGACTGAGGCCAACCTTTTATTAAGCCAATCGATCATAAATGCATCGGCTCCCGGATTCACAAGACCTTGCCAATATGCATAGTGTATACCTAACATCATGCCAGCATGGAAGAAGAATGGGGAGCACTCGAAGAATTATGTCCCGAACATATGGATAAATGCCTAAAGAACTACACGCAAGACAGTTGATACCGATGGTATCACCTTTAGACGGTCGGTGCTGAAGCAGCACCCTTAAAAAGAAGAAATCTTTGGATAAATACCTAAAAGTATATAAACAAGATAGCCGATACCGATGATATCTCCTTTAGATGGACGATACTGAAGCATCACCCCTAGACACAAAAAGCCCAAGATCAATTAAAAAAATCAATGGTAAATATATCGCAGAAGCATAGCATTCATGGTACAAGACGAAGGCTAAACACAAAGCTAATCAAGAACATGACGGATGGCTTCAATCGCCCGCAGCTGGATCGTATAAATGCTCCAGAGGATGGCTTGGTTTTCATCATCTAAGCCGGGGACATATTGAAGGGCTCTATGTCGGCGTTGTGCATGTCATACGACATAGGAAAGCCATTTCTTCTGGGCCTCGATCCGAGCCGGGAAGGAGGCCTGAACACCTTCCTTCATGATGATCTTTGTCTGGACCCCATCCAACTTTGACACTAGATCGGCCTCCTCCACCCACAGCTGATCAAGTGCCAGTGATGTGGTTATTGACTCATCTTGGATGCCATCCAAAAGAGTGCCCTTGGTGAGCACTGCCTTGTCGTGGACCTTGATCGCCTCCCGCTACAACACATAGCTGGTGCGATCGGCCATCTGCTTCACCGCCTGATGCACGTCTAGCCAGTGGAACTCTAGGTATGCAGCCAGTATGAGAGCATCGACCAGCTCTGGAAAAGGCGGTCCATGACATCGTTGAAGCGACCTCGTATTGGCCCCGAGTCATTGACCAGAGAGGGGGTGAATGGGCGTCTCAAAAAATTCTTTCGAATCGATGGCCTACTCTTAACACCCAACTCTTCTCAAAAGACTACTAGCAAAAACAAACCAAATCTCATACTAGATCCCAGACTAAGCAGTGACCATTTTCAAATTTTCATAAATAAAAGCCATGCTCATGTCAATTCTCAGATGAATACATGCCAAGTAGTCAACAGTATTAAAGATAATAGTTCAAAGGCATTACAAAACATGTACTTGTAAAAGCAATCAATCATATGACAAAAGCTCATGCAATGCTACACAACTCCCCCTCAAAACATGCTCGTATCTCTCGAATGCTCAGTGAGAGGGTGAGATAAAAATTTCTTTGGAAACCAATAGCGCAAAACACGAAATCCAGGAAAAATAGAAAACTGACCATGCATAGAAGATAAACCATGATAAAACGTGCGTGGTCTAGCAATAAAGTGCAATCCTAGAAATCGACGAGGTCTCCCAACCTGTCGAGCAACAAAGCCTCTTACACGTGATCTATCACCATATGAAGCATGGTGTACACCACGAGGGGCAAAAATACTCTCCTAAGTAGAGAAGAAAAATCTCGAGTACTCAACGCTGGGTTTCGAGATAAGATACTTAGGTATCCAGCTCTGAACAACCCGAGAAGTGGATAAAGCAGGAGATTGTGTGTGATGAGAATCATACTGTGCATGTGATCTCCTAGCAACTCGCTGAGGTCTCCTAAAATAATTAGGACCAAAATGCCTACGTGCTCTATCATCATACGAGGTACGATATACACCATGATGAGCATAGCCACTCATATAACTGTAAGGAGCCTCAAAATCATGACGAGAGCGAAAAGCAGACTCATGCATACCTAAATATGGGTAGTGCATGTCCTAAAAATTCATAGCAAAAGACCATCGCTCATCCCTAATACGACGAAAGAAAAACCCAACCAATGACCCACCCGATAGCAATAAGAACAGTGATACACTTTCTTGGGAGTGTGGGTATGGGTCTCAGGCGCAGATCTCACGGTTTTCTTGGGTTTTGGCTTAGGAGTTTCATCTGAAGCACGAAGAGCTTTCTTTGTCGGTTGGATAGGATTTTTGGCTTTTTGATCGGTGTCTAACTGGGCTCTCTCTTTCTCAAGGGTAGTGGGAGGAGTGAACACAGTATCGTTCAAGTGTTTGGAGTGGTTCTCTCATAACCCAATCCGAGAGCTAACCCTGCCCTGTGAGCACACATTTTGGTTTTAGCCAAAAGAAGGTCCATCCTACCCTTTCCTTCCGTGCATTTTTCCACTATAGATAGAAGATAGTCATTCTCACATTTCAATTTCTCTCCTTGCTCTCTAGCAAAGCTGAGTTGGTCCTTAGGGTGACGTAGGTCGGACAAGCCGGCTGCACATCCTTCGAACACTCAGCACTCTCCAATCTAGCCTTAAGCTCTTCGATATGTTTGTCTCTCAAACTAACACTCTCAATCAAAAGGGTGCAGTTTAAGCATTCATCTATGACATCAGGACTAGACTCCACCACCATTAGTTGCTTCGAAACATTTTCAAGTTTTTCAATGTTTTTAGTATGGATCAGACTCAACTAAGCAAGTTCATCCATGTGTTGATAGCAAAAAATGGCATTAATGGCTGAGATTGTCAAAATATATTTTTTGGTGATTTGGGCCAAAAATACACATGTACAGGGTTAGGCCGAAGCCCTACAGGGCCAAAGGACCATTGGGCCATGGGCTCCGAAAGCATTTAGCCAGCCCATGGCCTTCAGCCAGGAAGCCTTCAGAGGCCCACGCCACCGAAGCTTCGGCCCGAGGAGCAGGCTTCGACGGGCCTGGTCGGAGCCCACTTCGGCATAGATAGAGTTGGATACAATTCCGGCTAAATTTTTATCTCTATCCAAGCTGAAATATAGCAGATTAGATCAGAAGTTTGGCCCTATAAATAGAGAGGCGAGGCCAGATTAGAGGCCCCCCAACAAAAATCAATACAAAGCCCTAGCTTTGATCGCATTTATTTACCTTTACTTTTCTATACCTCATCGTGGGTTTGCCTGGAAGCCCTCCGCCGGCCACTTCGGAACAGTGGTAACCCTTGTTACTTCGCTTGTGAAGTATCCGTTAATCTACGTAATAGATTGCTATCGTCTTGTTACTTCGCTTGTGAAGTATCCGCTAATCTGCGTAACAGATTGCTACCTTTGCTACTAGTGCAACACTTAGTAGAATTCGGTCCTCAGGCCGAATTGGTACTTCGAACCCTCTTTGTTGCAGGTTCCCACGTTCGGAGCTACTTTGTCGGAGGTGTTCGGTGCTGAGAGATCGGTTTCGAAAGTCATCAGGACACCCTTCGGCGAGGCTACAGGCTTCGACGACAGGCTTCACTAGCACACTTCGTCACAGCAGGCTTCACCACAATTGTACTCTGCTCTAGACGAAGTTAAGCCCGCACGCGGCCCTCGTGTCATTATTCTGTAATTTGCCGTATCGGAGACCTCACGCCAAACCCCGCTGTTCAGAGGTGATCGTCGCGTCCAGATCCGTTCGGGGTTCATCTTCGACCGGATCAGCCCGAACGCCGAAGGCACCCTTCGGCGGGATACTTCGCACCAGACGCCGAAGGTACACTTCGGTAACCCCTTCGCGCCAGACTTCGAAGCAGACAGGCTCCGACCGGTTTTCTGATGTTATTCTGTTTAATATATTTCTTTCGGCTAATTGGATTATTTTGTGTGATCTGATTGCCTGGTGACTCCACCCCCCTTATCACGACTAAGGGTAGTCGGAACGCGACGTTAGTGCTACGTCACGCTTAGGCCTGTCCCTAAGTATCTGGGAACTTTTGGATCGTTGAACTGACCCAAGTGTGGGACACGTTCTCATGTCAACACACTTTTTGGTGACTCCGCTGGGGACAACTACGCCAACATGACAAGTACATCTACATCGGCCACCGGTATATCTACATCGACTACTATGTCTACACCGCCGATGGACGCAATAGGAGGCGCGGATATCGACAACCGCAACATCTTGACACCTACACTTGAGGATATCCCCGCAGAAGACCGAGCAGAGATCGAGGCAAAGTTAAAATCACTCCAAGACATGATGGTTGGGGGCTACGTTAAGACACGTGCAGGCTTCATCAAGCATGACATCATCACCCCCGACCTCGCTCAGGTCCAGGTAACACCTGTATCACCTCGTTTATCTTCTGTATAGATTGAGGAAAAAAATAGCCGCATCAGTAGATCAAGCCATTAGCGCTTCGCTAGCCAATCGTTTAGATTCAGCAGTCAGCTCCCAAGTAGAGGCAACTCTTAGGAGGTTTGACTTTACTGAGGCCGTACCCCCGGTTCCTGTTGCTAGTGCACCTCCAGCAAACCACGTGTACGGCAGAACTAACGATGGCACCGGCGCAACCATGTCTCCGGCCTCAACACTTATGACCGAGACTAATCATTACACTTAAGGTCAAACTAGCACTACGTACCATGCACCACCACCTGCACCGGTACCCGCGCTTCCTGCGCCACATGCGCAGGAACCAGGACACAAACACGTCATGCAAATCGCACGCAGGGAAGAGACCCATGGCCGACATGCCGATATCCCACCACGTGTCGTGCCCCCGCATGAGAGGCGCGTACCAGAAACATGCCAAGATGACATAGAGGAGCGGGTCCTCGCACTATTTAGAGAGTGTGCCGGCTTCGTGCCCAAGGGACAGGTTAGGGTTTACCGTAAGCCATACCCGACCATCTTGATACAGTACCCTACCCCGCGGCTATAGAATTCCTGAATTCACTTAGTTCGATGGCGCGGGTAGCAAAACTACAATAGAGCACATTAGTCAATTTTTGGCACAATGTGGAGAAGTCAGCGAGATAGATGCCCTAAAAGTTAGGCTATTTTCTCTCTCGCTATCCGGCACCGCTTTCACTTGGTTTTCGGCGCTCCCACCGAACTCCATTCATACGTGGGACGATTTAGAGCGGAAATTCCATGATTATTTCTACACGGGTGAGACATAACTTAGGCTTTCACATTTGACATCGGTCAAGCAGAAATCTAACGAGAATGTCTCTGAGTACATCAAGCGTTTTAGGGATACTAGAAACCGATGTTTTAGCCTTAATGTTTCGGAAAGGGACTGGGCGGAACTAGCTTTTAATGGGTTGCGTTCTGAAATTAAAGAGAGGTTAGATAACCAAAACTTTTTAGAAGTTAGCCAAGTTTTGCAACAGGCTCTTGTCCAGGAAGGCCAAACCAAAGATAAGAAGTTTATTAAAACATTTAACAAGCCTAGGGCTGAAATCCACATCATGGAACGCTCTCACGAGGAGGAATCAGAAGAAGAGGATTCGACCGACATGTACACAACCGAATGGGTTCGGAACGCTAAGAATAAACCTGTTACTTGCTCCGAGTTATGGCCATCTCCCACAAAGAATCAGCCTAGCGAGGTCAAGTACTCATTTGATATAACTAAGTGTGATAAAATATTTGATTTTCTCTTAAAAAGTCAGCTTCTCAGGTTACCTAAGGGTCAAGTCATTCCACCTACTGATGAGGTAAAGAAGCATCCGTACTGTAAGTGGCATGATTCACATTCACATAATACTAACGACTGCAATGTTTTTCGATGGTAGATCTAATCGGCCATAAAAGAAGGACGATTGAAGATAGACCATAATCCGAAGATGAAGCTGGATAAAGATCCTTTTCCCATCAACGCCGTCGACCTCGGCGAGAAGAAGGTGTTGATTCGGCCAGAACAGGCCGAGTCGGCTAAGGGGAAGGATGTAATTGTTGGAGAGCCGTGCACCCGCACGCTCATACCGAAGAACCCCGAGGTAGGAGTGTGGAAACAGAATATTAATACCCCTTCGGCTAAAGCTCGCAAGAGGCCAAAGGTAACGTACAATATGTTGTTAAACAAACATCAAAGAAAAGCGAAGGGAGTAGGTCCCCACACTAAGAAGCTAAAGAAGTCGAAGGGTCCAAGACTCTCAGAAGGAAGCTTTGGACCGAAGCAGCCGAACCCTCCACACAGCGGCTTTGGGCCACGATGGCCTTACACTCCGCATGGTGGCTTCTAGCCACAATTGCCGAACCCCCCGTACAGTAACTTCGGCCCCCAATGGCCGAACCCCGCACCGTGTTGTACTTCTCCGATGGGAGGCTTCGGCCCGCACTGGCCGAATGTGTCTCCGGCGTGGCGGGACCCTTCGCTGGTGTGGTCCGAGACACCATCAACTCTTCCGAACCCCCTTCCGGGTAACGGGTTCGGCTTTCAATGGGCAAGGCCACTAGAGCCACCTATGCCTCTGCTGTACGACTGGGCAGGAACCCCGTGGGCTCCGTACGTATCTGGGTCGGAGTGCCCTCCACAGTTTAACACTATGTCTTGTTTTCCTTTCGAGTATAATGGATGGCAGGGACAAACAGATGCAGCGGAGGGGGCATCATCCATAGACTATCCGTGGTGCCTCCGAATCGGACCGTGGAGAGCAAAGTCGAAGGGTGCGAGCATGCGGAGGCCGAAGTCAGGGAGTCCGAAGCCATCACCATCAGAGTTGGGTCTCAGGAAGTCCCAATCCCGAAGACTTTGTCACCGAAGTCTGATGGAGGTAAGTCCCATGCTTCGGCTGGGCTCTGCGCCGAAGTCTGGTACGATCGGCCAAACAAGGCCTGTCCGTCCGTCGGGGTTCGTAGCGAAGACCCCTCCGAGCACAGGGTGCACAAGGCCGAAGGGCGCAGTACCACTTCATCCAGAGTTGATAGAAGCCGAACAGTAGCACCCGACACCAAGCCACAACCATCTTGGGCCCCTCCAGGCATGTCCAAATCACAGAAGAGATGCCTACAACGACTACGGGCACAGGAGATGCGCGAGAAGGAAGCTGAGGATGAGCGCGGCGCTATCTTCGAAGAAATCCACCCTTGGCCAGCTACAAGACAGGTATGGAGGGAGAAGCCGGTTGAGATAACCAACCTGGTTCCTAGTCCAAGCTATGATGATGACGACATGCTCGACGACGATTACTCGCCCGTCTCTGAAGGGTCCGCACCCTAGGTGATGGACATCAACATTGTCACGCTGCCCGTCGAGTTTGCCCTGCCATAGGATGAGGCCGAGGTCACTCAATTGAACCTCGGTCCGCGCAACGCCATCTTCGAGAAGCCCGAGGACTCGGCTCGCCATCTGAAGCCTTTCTACGTCCGAGGTCACATCGATGGAAAGCCAATTTCCCGAATGCTTGTCCATGGCGGTGCCACTGTTAACTTAATGCCTTACTCATTGAAAAAAACTTGGAAGGGACGAGGATGACCTGAAGAAGACTAACTTGATGCTCAACGGCTTCAACAGCGAGAGCTCCGAGGCCAAGGGTGTACTCTCCATTGAGTTGACGGTGGGTAACAAGACATTGCCAACAACATTTTTCGTTGTCGACGTACAAGGTAACTACAACGTACTACTCGGGCGCGACTAGATTCACGCGAACTATTGCATTCCTTCTACTCTACACCAGTGCCTGATACAGTGGGACGACGATGAGGTGGAAGTCATTCCTGTCGATACTTCGACCCAAGTAGCATTGGCCGACGTATCGGTTGACGACGTCCATAACAAAGTAGAGTGTCTGTCAGGTAAAGATCTTTTGGATTACGATTTTGTTAGCATATTCGAAGGACGTTTTGTACCAGTGTCTGTAAAGCCGGCTGGAGTAGCACAGATGTTTTTATATTGATAGCCATGTCTAGCAAGAGTAATCTAGAATGGCTAAAGTCTTGTGTGGAGCAATATCGGTCTAGTAAAGACGTTATTGCCAAGGCCATCGAGGACTTTAGCGAAGTAGAAAAATTAGGACAAGGTTTTGCGTCGGCCAATCCCTTGGAGGAGGTTGACATAGGTGATAGTAGCATCCCGAGGCCGACTTTTGTAAACCAACATTTACAACCTGATGAAAAGGCTAAAGTAATAAAGTTACTTCGGTCGTATGTCGATTGTTTCGCATGGGAGTATAGCGAGATGCCAGGACTAAGCCGTGAGCTCGTGGAGCATCGGCTGCCTATCAAGTCCGGATTTAGGCCTTATAAGCAGCCTCCTCGCCGCTTTAACTCGGCCGTCTATGACCGAGTTAAAGAAGAAGTAGAGCAACTACTCAGGACTGAATTTATTAGGCCATGCAGGTACGCGGAATGGGTCGCTAACATTGTGCCTGTAGAGAAGAAAGGGAGCAACAAGATACGGGTATGTATTGATTTCAGGGATCTGAACAGAGCCACTCCAAAGGACGAGTATCCAACGCCGATAGCCGACGTGCTAATCAACGATGCTTCAGGACATAAGGTACTGAGTTTTCTTGATGGTAATGCTGGCTATAATCAAATATTTATGGCCGAAGAGGACGTCTATAAGACTGACTTTCGATGCCCTGGTTTTGTCGGTTTGTTCGAGTTGGTCGTCATGACTTTTTGTTTGAAGAATGCTGGCGCCACGTACCAGCGTGCTATGAACTTGATCTTTCATGACTTGTTAGGGGTTATGTTAGAAGTTTACATCGATGATGTCGTAGTCAAATCGGACGTTATGGGAAACCATTTAGCCGATTTGAAGGTTGTTTTTGATAGAATGCGACAGTATGGGTTGAAAATGAACCCACTCAAGTGTGCTTTTGGTGTGTCGGCGGGTAAGTTCTTAGGTTTCATGATTCATGAGAGAGGCATAGAAATTGATCCTAAGAGACTTGAGAAGATTAGAAACATTGCAGCACCGACATGCAAAAGGGATGTACAAAAATTGCTAGGCAAGATGAACTATTTGCGTCGCTTTATATCCAACTTGTCCAGCAAGATTGATGCCTTTGTCCCCATACTCCGGCTAAAAAATGAAGCCGAGTTCACTTGGGTGGCAAGCCAGCAAAGTGCTTTTGAGAAGATCAAGGAGTGCTTGTCATCACCGCCTGTGGTGAGAGCACCCAAAGCCGGGATTCCGTTTCGTCTATACATCGCTGCTGAAGATAGCGTGATTGGGGCCGTGCTAACCTAGGAGGTAGAGGGAAAAGAGTACATCATCACATTCTTGATCCGCCGCCTGCTAGACGCCGAAACCAGGTACGCGTTTGTAGAACGATTGTGTTTATCACTTTACTACGCGTGCACCAAATTACGCCACTATCTTCTCCCCACTACATGTGTTGTCGTTTGCCAAACCGATGTTATAAAGCACATGTTACAGAAGCCGATTCTAAGTGGAAGAATCGGAAAATGGGCTTACGTGTTGATTGAGTACGATTTGGCCTACGAACCCCTGAGAGCGATGAAAGGCCAAATCGTAGCCAACTTTATAGTTGATCACCACGTAGATGTCAACTGGAGTGACACTATTGCTCTAGTTGAGGTAGTGCGATGGAAACTTTATTTTGATGGTTCAGCTTGCAAGAGTGGCCAAGGTATTGGACTGGTTCTCATATCACCTAATGGATTGCACTTTGAAACTTCGGCCCATCTAGAATTTTCTTCCACTAATAACCAAGCCGAATACGAAGCTTTATTGCTAGGTCTTGAATTACTAGAATTTGTAGGTGCTAGACATGTCCATGCATATGGTGATTCTTTGTTAGTAGTGAAACAAGTAGCTAAAAGTGCTCAATGCTTTAACGGCTTGCTGAATAGTTACTTGGATAAATGTTTAGACATAGTTGCTGCTTTTGATGACTTCAAAATCTCTCACGTGTCAAGAGAAGCCAATTCAGTCGCAAATGATTTGGCTCAGCAAGCATCTGGTTACCAAGTCATGAGAGGAAAATTTTCTATGTTGGAGAAGCCGATGCTTGGTCTCACTACTGGAGCCAGTAACGGTGGGCAGGCGCACCCTCCGGGTCAAACCCCTCTAGACGCCGAAGGTCACTGCACGCCAAGGTCCCTGGACCAGAGTACTCTGCCAACCGAGAGGCCTGGCACGCCGGAGTCCGTAGGCCGAGCACACTCCGAACGGCCAGCCCGGCCAGGCTTCGGCAGGAGCAAGAATGGCTCAGGGGGCAACCCGAAGTCAGTAGTTTAGAAATTTTTTCGGAAGGTGAGCCAGCGAGACCCTCTGAAACCTATAAGGGCGATTGGAGAATCCCAATCGTCCAGTATTTGAGAGACCCTAGCCAAAGGGTTGATCGGAAGGTTCGGCGACAAGCATTCAAATTCGTGTTGATAGACGACACATTGTACCGCCGAACCATCGATGGAGTACTATTGAAGTGTTTAGAACACGAACAATCCCAGGTGGCTACGAGAGAAGTCCATGAAGGACTTTGCGGTACTCATCAGTCGGCCCAAAAAATGAGTTGGATGCTCAAAAGGGCAGGTTTTTATTGGCCAACTATGGCTGAAGATTGTTTCAAGTACTATAGAGGGTGTGAAGCATGTCAGAAGTTTGGCAATATTCAGTTGGCTCCTGCCTCGTTGCTCAATCCTATTGTCAAGCCATGTCCGTTTCGAGGTTAGGGTTTAGACTTCATCAGCCAGATTCACCCTCCTTCCTCAAAAGGGCATTCGTTCGTGTTGATGGCGACAAATTACTTCACTAAGTGGACCAAGGTCGTACCTCTCAGGAACATGACTCACAATGAGGTACGTGATTTTATCTTGAAGCACATCATACATAGATTTGGCATTCCTCAAATTCTTACTACGCATCAAGGTAGTTCATTTCTTTTTGGAGAAGTGAGGGACTTCGCCGAATATTATGGTATTAAATTGATAAACTCTTCACCTTACTATGCTCAGGCCAATGGTCAGTCCGAGTCTAGTAATAAAACCGTGATTAAGCTCATTAAGAAGAAAATTGAAGAGTTTCCTAAAAGGTGGCATGAAGTGCTATCCGAGGCGCTGTGGGCTTGTAGAATTGCAAAGCACGGTGCTACCAAAGTCAGTCCATATGAGTTGGTATATGGACAAGAAGCTGTTCTGCCTGTAGAGGTAGGTCTTGGCTCCTTAAGAGTGTTAAAGCAGGATGGCTTATCAGTCAAGGAGTATGAAATTCTTCTGAAGGATAATTTGGAGGAAGTGACCGATAAGAGACTAAGGGCTTTATAAGCCATAGAAGTAGACAAAAAGAGAGTAGCCAAAGCCTACAATAAGAAGGTTAAACCAAAATTGTTTCAAGTAGGAGATTTGGTGTGGAAGACGATTTTACCCTTAGGCACGAAGAGTCCCAAATTTGGTAAATGGTCACCTAGTTGGGAGGGTCCATTTAAGATAGCCGAAATCGCTCTCGGCAATGCATACATGTTGGAATCTCTGCAAGGAGAGCGGTTTCGAAGAGCTTTGAATGGTAGGTATTTGAAAAGGTATTTCCCAAGCGTGTGGCAAACAACATAAAAGGTGTCAAAAAGCTGATATGGATGGTATCGTCTTTAGTTCGTTGTGCTTTTAGTTCACTCAGTTCACTAAAAGGCAGGGGTGCATGTGTTGATAGCAAAAAATGGTATTAATGGCTGAGATTGTCAAAATATCATTTTTTGTGATTTGGACCAAAAATACACATGTCCAGGGTCAGGCCGAAGCCCTATAGGGGCGAAAGACCATTGGGCCATGGGATCTGAAAGCCTTTAGCCAGCCCACGGCCTTCGGCCAGGAAGCCTTCGGAGGCCCACGCCACCGAAGCTTCAGCCCGAGGAGCAGGCTTCGACGGGCCTGGTCGGAGCCCACTTCGGCGGAGATAGAGTTGGATACAATTCCGGCTAACTTTTTATCTCTATCCAAGCTGAAATATAGCAGATTAGATCAGAAGTTTGGTTCTATAAATAGAGAGGCGAGGCCAGCTTAGAGGCCCCCGAACACAATTCAACACAAAGCCCTAGCTTTGATCGCATTTATTTACCTTTACTTTTCTATACCTCTTCATGGGTTTGCTTGGAAGCCCTCCGCCGGCCACTTTGGAACAGTGGTAACCCTTGTTACTTCGCTTGTGAAGTATCCGTTAATCTACGTAATAGATTGCTATTGCCTTGTTACTTCGCCTGTGAAGTATCCGCTAATCTGCGTAACAGATTGCTACCTTCGCTACTAGTGCAACACTTAGCAGAATTCAGTCCTCGGGACAAATTGGTACTTCGAACCCTCTTTGTTGCAAGTTCCCACATTCGGAGCTACTTCGTCAGAGGTGTCCAGAGCTGAGAGATCGGTTTCGGAAGTCATCAGGACACCCTTTGGCAAGGTTACAGGCTTCGATGACAGGCTTCGCCACCACACTTCGTCACAGCAGGCTTCGCCACGATCGTACTCCGCTCTAGACGAAGTTACGCCTGTGCGCGGCCCTCGCATCATTATTATGTAATTTGCCATATCGGAGACCTCACACTGAACCCCAGTGTTCGGAGGTGATTGTCGTGTCCAGATCCGTTCGGGGTTCATCTTCGGCCAGATCAGCCCAAACGGCGAAGGCACCCTTCGGCGAGATACTTCGCACCAGACGCCGAAGGTACACTTCGGTGACCCCCTCATGCCAGACTTCGAAGCAGACAGGCTTCGACCGGTTTGCTGATTTTATTCTGTTTAATATATTTCTTTCGGCTAATTGGATTATTTTGTGTGATCTGATTGCCTGGCGACTCCACCCCCTTATCACGACTAAGGGTAGTCGGAACGCGACGTCGGTGCTGCGTCACTCTTAGGCCTGTCCCTAAGTATCCGCGTACTTTTGGATCATCGAACTGACCCAAGTACGGGGCACGTTCTCGTGTCAACACCATCAAAATGAGACATGACTCACAATCAGCAGTTTCAGATTTAGATTTCAATAAAGCAAGTTCAATAGATAGCGATTTAATTTTAAGCTTTTGTAATTTTCTTTCTTTAGCAGCAAGTTTAAGTAATCTACCCTGAGAATAAACAACATCATGCAATTCATCATTCTAAACAAGAAGCTGATCATGGGATAGATGTACCTCAGAAGTGTCAAGCTCGTCGCTTCTGTAGTCGTCATCGACCGCAAAGCAAAGGTCAGTGATGTCCACTGTCTTCTTCTCCTTCTTCTCTTTCTTGGGAGGCTCCTCTTCCTATGAGCTTGGCTCCTCGCTTGACGTGATGTCGATGTCACCGAGGGCGACCACAAAAGCCCTGGCTACTCTCTTAGCCATTTTCCTCGCTTTCCCCTGAAATAGGATTTCTTGTTTCATTTTTGGTGCTTGTGCTCATTTTCATTTTTAAATTTCAGTTTAGGGCAATTAGCTTTTATGTAAGACGTATCTCCACATTCAAAACACCCCTGTGACCATCTTCTCCTTTGGTCTCGTCTATCATTGTAAAAACGAGTAAACTTTCTGACGATGAGAACTAGCTCCTCATCATCTAGAACATCCACTTGTTCTTTTATGACAGAGACAAGGGAGGATAAGTCAAAAGCTCTAGAGAAAACACAAGCTCCAGAAACACCTGATGATTTACCTCCAGATGAGGTGCCACTGCCGGAACCAGAAACTAGTGCCCTGGACTGTGGCAAAGTTCTCCCAATCCCAGAACGAGATGCCTTGGCGATATCGGTGGACTTAAGCTTACTAAAAAGTTCATTGCATGTCAAAGTATCAAAGCTAGCAGATTCTTCAATGCTAGAGATCTTAACTTCCCATATGCTATGATCCAGAGCATAGAGAAGTTTGATCGCACGGTCATGATCTGAGTAAGCTAGCGTCCCAGTGGATCACAAGTTACTAACAATGCTATCAAAGCGAGCAAACAAAGCATCAACAGATTCGCTAGGGCCCTGCACGAACATTTGGTATTCTTGATTATACGTGCTCTGCCTCCTAGCCTTAATCTGTGATGTGCCCTCATGAAAAGTACTCAATGTCGACCAAATCTCTCAAGCAGTATGAAGGTGCTGAACCCTGTCAAACTCGTTGCG
>JAAALK010000608.1:15000-24766 GCA_019279435.1 Zizania palustris | reverse complement strand
GCTGATGATACTTAGATAAATTGGCTACAGCTCGAAGCCTTGTTTCTTCTGACAAATCTAACGAAGCTTGTCTTTCTTCTTCGATGTCTGGTTCGGTGCTGCGAAGTGAGCCCCCTTTGAGCTCCGTTGGAGTCATAGCTTCATCTCCGAATAGTAGTCTGAACGGAGTAAAACCTGTGGACCTTGTTTGCGTAGTCCGAATGGACCACAGAATCTTCGGAAGCTCTTCGGTCCACAGTCCCTTTGACAACCCTACTATTCTTCGATTTAGCCCTGATAAGATATTTCCATTGGCTCGCTCAACTGCTCCATTTGACTGAGGATGTCTCACTGCAGCAAAACATAGTTGAATACCTAGGTCTTCGCAAAACTTCCTGAAGGGTTCTGCGTCGAACTGTGTTCCATTATCAACTGTGAGATATCTAGGCACTCCGAACCGGCAAATAATGTTTTTCCAGAAGAATTTCTGTACATTATTCGAAGTGATAGCTGTTAAGGGCTCTGCTTCGACCCACTTAGAAAAATATTCAATGGCTACCACTGCGAACTTCAGATTTCTCTTTGCTAACGGAAAGGGACCAATTAGATCCATACCCCATCTGGCCATAGGCCATACCGGAGCAATGACTTGAAGAGCTGTTGGTGGGCGATGACTCCGTCGACCCATCCACTGACATCCTTGGCAAGTGCGGACCAAGCTCTCCGCATCAGCTGTTATTGTGGGCCAATAAAGCCCCTGGCGAAGTGTTTTTCCTGCCAGAGCTCTAGGGGCTAAATGGCTTCCACAAAGGCCTTCGTGAATTTCTCGAAGAATTTCTTGGCCTTCGGCTTGAGATATACATCGGAGTAGAGGGGAACATACTCCGGCCTTGTATAATATACCGTTGATTAACTGATAGTTTCTTGCTCTGAGCTTTAACCTTGACAATTGGGGCTCTTCGGGCAAATTCGTTCCTCCTTGCAAGAGTTCTATGATTGAATCTTTCCAATCTGCACTAGGAATGCAGAGAATCTCTGCAGAAGCAACTTGTGGCACCGAAGGCATATTGAGCTCCTCATAGAAAGCTTCGTCAGGCACATCCATAGCTCCGGCAGCAGCCTTCGCTAAAATGTCCGCTTGCACGTTTTCAGCTCTTGGTATACTCCGAATGGAAATACCCTTGAAATGTGCTTCGATCTTGCGAATTTCTTCTAAGTACTTTGCGAGCTGTGGATGTCGGACTTGAAAACTCTTGTCTACGTGCCCTGCTACTATCTGAGAATCTGTTTTTATAATTATCCTTGTAGCCCCTAGAGCACGTGCTTTCCGGAGTCCCAATAATATTCCTTCGTACTCCGCTATATTATTGGTAGACTTAAAGTTGAGTCTTGCGGAGTACATTGCTCTTTGTCCTGATGGAGAAATTAATACTGCCCCAATGCCTGCTCCGGATGCTTGGAAAGCTCCATCGGAGTAAACAGTCCAGACTCCGTCATCTGATTTCTCCGGAGTCAACTTCGCAGGTGGAGTCCACTCTGCTACGAAGTCTGCCAGGACTTGAGATTTGATAGCTGTCCTTGCCAGGAAAGATATGCCGAAGGGTGCTAGTTCTACTGCCCACTTTCCAATTCTTCCAGTGGAATCTTTGCTTCGGAGCATATCTCCTAAAGGATACGAAGTTGGTACAATTACATTGTGAGCCAAAAAATAATGTCTTAGCTTCCTCGAAGCCATTATCAGAGCATAAACGAACTTCTCAAGTTCGGAGTATCTTGTCTTCGCTCCTGACAATGCTTCGGATACAAAATAGACAGGATTTTGAACCAACTTCCCATTGATATCAGCTTCTCTGACAAGGACTGCGCTGACTGCTGAGCCTGTGGCTGCAAGATATAGAAGTAGGGTTTCGTCCGCAATAGGCACCGTAAGTGTAGCAAGATTGCTGAGATAATCTTTAATATCTTCGAAGCTTTTCTGACACTCCGGTGTCCATGCAAAATCTTCGGACCCTTTCAAAGCTTTAAAGATTGGCAAGCTTCTCTCCGCAGACCTTGATAAAAACCTGCTAAGTGCGGCCAGACGTCCGGTCAGCTTTTGCACTTGCTTTATATTCTCCGGAGGAGCCATCTTCTGCAGCGCAGTTATTTCTAAGAAAAGTGTCCAAGAAAGGCCGGATATCATCCATATAGGCCTCCACATTGCGACCTAGTTGATGACCTAGAGCCTTAGCAACTAATCTTGAAAAAGTAGCCCCGGCATTTCTTAGGCCAAAGGGCATTCTTACATAGCAGAAGACTCCCGAAGGAGTTACAAAGCTCGTCTTGATTTCATCTTCGCGCTTCAACCATATTTGATGATATCCGGAATACGCGTCGAGGAAGCTTAGTAACTCCGAACCTGCAGTGGAGTCAACTAGTTGATCAATTCGGGGCATGGGGTAGGGGTCACGTGGGCACGCTTTATTCAAAGATGTGAAATCAATGCACATGCGCCACTTTCCGGAAGACTTCTTCCTGACGAAGACTGGGTTGGCTAGCCATTCCGTATGGGCCACTTCTCTGATAATCCCAGCCTTCAACAGTTTTTCAACTTCGTCCTTAGCTAGAGCAGCTCTCTCTGCGGACATCTTCCGGAGCCCTTGTCGAACAGGCCGGGCCTTCGGGTTTACAAGCAAGCTGTGCTCAATAATATCCCGATCGACTCCGGTGATATCTTCGTCAGACCAGGCGAAGACATCCAAATTTTCTCCTACAACCTTTTCCAAGGAAGTTGCAACTTCGGGAGGTAAATCTTTACCAAACTGAAAAGTGTATTCTTTACCATCTTTGACAATGATCTTCGTTGCAATCTCTCCTTCGGGACTTGGTCTTGGAAACGATTTCTTCGAAGCTTCGGAGGAGGCTGAAAAAATTTCTCCATTTTCTTGGACACTGTTTACTTGCCTCGGATCTAGAGGAGGACCATGACCATATTCTGCTCTCCGAGCTATGGCTTGATCTCCGAAGACTGTCAGAACTCCTGATTGTGTGGGCATCTTTATGCACAAGTAATTGTGATGCGCCACAGCTCCGAACTGATTCAACATGCCTCGGCCAAAGATAACATTATAAGCATACGGGGCATCCACCACATCAAAGATAACTTCTTCAGTTCGGGCTAGTAAACCTTCTCCGAAGGTTACTTCCAGGCCTATCTGGCCAAGTGCATCTAGCGGAGGTCCTGCAAAGCCTTGCAGAGGACGAGCCGCTGGGAGAAGATGCTTCCGGGAAATGCATAACTGATCGAAGGCTTGTACAAATATGATATCTGCCGAGCTACCTCCGTCGATTAGCACCCTTCGGACTTCAGTTCCGGCAATATCAGCAGTGATAACCAATGGATCTGCATGCGGGAACTTGATACCAGCTGCATCCTCCGCAGAGAAAGATATTGGAACATGAGACCACTCCGGCATTGCAGCTGCAGATGACGAAGTCCCAATGTGGCCTACTTCTCGGACGTACTCTCTTCGCTGTCTCTTGGACATGCTTCCGAGGGTACCTCCTCCGGAGATAGGGAGAACTACTCTCTTCCCTCTATCTTGCCCTTCTTCTTGCTTCGGAGGTGGCATAACATTGGCCACCGGAGGATTCCTTGCAGCATCAAGATTTTCTATCCGTGCTACAGCCTGGACCGGCTCCGAGCGCACTGCTGCTGCTGGACTTCGGTCGGTACTACCTCGACCCGAAGTTCTCTCCAAGTATTCTCCCCGAAGGGTAAGAATAGCCTTGCAGGTGTCAGTTGCATGGCTTCGATTCTCTCCATGAATACAGCAAAAAAGGGTCTGGCCCTTGCCAGCCGTTTTCCCTGGTGGCCTCCAGCCGCCGGACTTGTTCCCTGCAGGCTGTGGAGCTCTTGGTGCAAACCTCTGCGGGGGTGCAATGTTTAAGACCTCAGAACGAGGGTGCTTTTGCCCTCTTCTTCTATCATGTTGTACTTCGGGGACTGGCTCTTGCGGCGGGGCCGAAGTCTTCACCTCTGCTTTAACTTCTGTCAACACTGTCGAAGTAGCAGTAGTCCTCCGAAGCCAACCTTCTTCTGACTTCGAGTACTCCTCGAAGTACGACATCAACTGTGATACTGTGGTGATGCTCTTCCGATGCAATTTATCCAGAAGGCCTTTATGACTGACGCCTTCCCGAGCCGCATCAACCACCGAAGATGTGGACAGCCCCCGAATTTGCGACTTCGTGTGAGCGAAGCGCTTGAAGTACTGCCTCAATGTTTTCTCCGGGGAGCTGTTTTACTTGGAAAAGGCTTCCTGTCGACATGGGGGGCACAAAGGTACCTTGGAAGTTACTTATGAACTTCTTCTTCAACTGTGACCATGAAGCGATTGATCCTGGTTTTAAAGACCAGAACCATCTCAACGCCACTCCTTCAAGGGCTAACGGGAAGCACTTCGCCATAGTATCTCTGTCTCCGCCACTAGCTTCGATTGCTAGGGCATAAGAACGCACAAACTCACTGGGATCTTCGTCTCCAGCATACTTGCAGAGCTTCGAAGTTTTAAACTTCGGATTGAAGCGAATCTTCTGAAGCTCAGGATGCAACGGAGATTCGTTGTCGTAAGAAGCGTTCTCCGGGGCTTCGGGATAATCAAGATCGTCGTCTTCGTGCACTTCGGGGATAGCTGGGGTGGCTTGAGGGCGAAGCCTGTTCGCAGCCTCCTGTCGCCACCTCGCTACCTCGGCTTGAAGATTGGCCATTTGAGTGGCCATATCTCCAAGGCTATCTTCATCTCCTCCGGAAGGACCTTCCGGGTCTTGAGAACTGGTATGATCAGTTCCGATCGGAATAGAGGGTGGCAGAGTGCCTCCGGGCGGTCGGAGTGTAGAAGGGGTTGGTGGAGAGGTCTCGTATCCTCGAGGGATAGAAGCCCCTTGCGGAGTTTGAGGTGGAGGGATAGTCGAAGACCCTCCGACTTCAACTGTGTCGAAGGGTATCTCTCCGGAGATCCGAGAGGACCTCCGAGTGGGATTGCGAGGTGCACTCCGCTTAGGAGGCATGATGCAAGAGGTTGGTAGAGAACGAAGTTTTTCGGACTAAGTTCCCCACGGACGGCGCCAACTGTTGGCGTAAAAGATTACGCTAACAGGTTTCTGTAGAAAAGAAACTAACAAACGAAGTGTTTGCGAAGCAAACTGTTCTAAGCCTCCGAAAGGATAATAGCTTAGAATAGTTCGAAAGTGTGTATTGATTCACTTGTAAATCCGTCCCTATTACAGGGTAAAATGGGGGGTATTTATAGGCCCAAACATTAAGGAAAAGACCTATTTACCCCTCTATTACAACCGACATTAAGGAAACTATTTGATTTCCTTAATAGGGCTAAAATGGTAAAAGACTAATCTAATAGGATAGAAGATAAGTCTTCCATCTTAGCTGGCGGAAAAAATCCTGGAAGGCTTTGGTTCGAAGATATACTTCGAACCAATGCCAGTCTTCGGACTTCTGACGAGGTTCTAAGCTGCCTTCGAAGATGACCTTCGGACTATCTTCGAACTGGTTGACTGCCTTCATGTTGCTTTGGCAATAACCCCGAAGATGGGATATTTTCCCCCAACAGCAAGAAACGGTGATTCTTGGTGAAAAACGGTGAATTGTCGTTTTTCGGTTTCACGATGCTCCGTCGCTGGAGACTGCCACGATACACATGAAAACAGGCAAAAAACGCCCCAAAACAGCCCAAAATGGACCAAAACAGCAGTGCAGCAAAAAACCGTGAAACGGCCGCTCGGTCGGTGTCCCTGTTGCACCATGGGTAAAACCTCCAACAACGTCCCAGAAGAAGATACCAATGTACGATAACATCAATTTAGCAAGAAATCACTATTCTTGGTGAAAAACGTTGAATTGTCGTTTTTCGGTTTCACGATGCTCCGTCGCTGGAGACTGCCATGATACACATGAAAACAGGCAAAAAATGCCCCAAAACAGCCCAAAATGGACCAAAACAGCAGTGCAGCAAAAAACCGTGAAACGGACGCTCGGTCGGTGTCCCTGTTGCACCATGGGTAAAACCTCCAACAACGTCCCAGAAGAAGATACCAATGTACGATAACATCAATTTAGCAAGAAACGGTGATTCTTGGTGAAAAACGGTGAATTGTCGTTTTTCGGTTTCACGATGCTCCGTCGCTGGAGACTGCCACTGATACACATGAAAACAGGCAAAAAACGACCCAAAACAGCCCAAAATGGACCAAAACAGCAGTGCAGCAAAAAACCGTGAAACGGACGCTCGGTCGGTGTCCCTGTTGCACCATGGGTAAAACCTCCAACAACGTCCCAGAAGAAGATACCAAGCCACGATAACATCAATTTAGCAAGAAACGGTGCATCTTGGTGAAAAACGGTGAATTGTCGTTTTTCGGTTTCACGATGCTCCGTCGCTGGAGGCTGCCATGATACACATGAAAACAGGCAAAAAACGTCCCCAAAACAGCCCAAAATGGACCAAAACAGCAGTGCAGCAAAAAACCGTGAAACGGACGCTCGGTCGGTGTCCCTGTTGCACCATGGGTAAAACCTCCATCAACGTCCCAGAAGAAGATACCAAGCCACATCACATCAATTTAGGCAAGAAACGGTGATTCTTGGTGAAAAACGGTGAATTGTCGTTTTTCGGTTTCACGATGCTCCGTCGCTGGAGGCTGCCATGATACACATGAAAACAGGCAAAAAACGCCCCAAAACAGCCCAAAATGGACCAAAACAGCAGTGCAGCAAAAAACCGTGAAACGGACGCTCGGTCGGTGTCCCTGTTGCACCATGGGTAAAACCTCCAACAACGTCCCAGAAGAAGATACCAAGCCACGATAACATCAATTTAGCAAGAAACGGTGCATCTTGGTGAAAAACGGTGAATTGTCGTTTTTCGGTTTCACGATGCTCCGTCGCTGGAGGCTGCCATGATACACGTGAAAACAGGCAAAAAACGCCCCAAAACAGCCCAAAATGGACCAAAACAGCAGTGCAGCAAAAAACCGTGAAACGGACGCTCGGTCGGTGTCCCTGTTGCACCATGGGTAGAACCTCCAACAACGTCCCAGAAGAAGATACCAAGCCACGATAACATCAATTTAGCAAGAAACGGTGATTCTTGGTGAAAAACGGTGAATTGTCGTTTTTCGGTTTCACGATGCTCCGTCGCTGGAGACTGCCATGATACACATGAAAACAGGCAAAAAACGCCCCAAAACAGCCCAAAATGGACCAAAACAGCAGTGCAGCAAAAAACCGTGAAACGGACGCTCGGTCGGTGTCCCTGTTTACCATGGGTAAAACCTCCAACAACGTCCCAGAAGAAGATACCAAGGCACGATAACATCAATTTAGCAAGAAACGGTGCATCTTGGTGAAAAACGGTGAATTGTCGTTTTTCGGTTTCACGATGCTCCGTCGGCTGGAGGCTGCCATGATACACGTGAAAACAGGCAAAAAACGCCCCAAAACAGCCCAAAATGGACCAAAACAGCAGTGCAGCAAAAAACCGTGAAACGGACGCTCGGTCGGTGTCCCTGTTGCACCATGGGTAAAACCTCCAACAACGTCCCAGAAGAAGATACCAAGCCACGATAACATCAATTTAGCAAGAAACGGTGATTCTTGGTGAAAAACGGTGAATTGTCGTTTTTCGGTTTCACGATGCTCCGTCGCTGGAGACTGCCATGATACACATGAAAACAGGCAAAAAACGCCCCAAAGCAGCCCAAAACGGACCAAAACAGCAGTGCAGCAAAAAACGGTTGAAACGGATGCTCGGTCGGTGTACGGGTGGAAGATGGGTAAAACATCCAACAACATCCCAGAAAAAGATACCAAGTCACGATAACAGCAATTTGGCAAGAAACGGTGAATCTCCGTGAAAAACGGTGAATTGTCGTTTTTCGGTTTCACGATGCTCCGTCGCTGGAGACTCTGCCATGAAACACATGAAAACAGGCAAAAAAAGCCCCAAAACAGCCCAAAAAGCTTGACCAAAACAGCAGTGCAGCAAAAAACGGTGAAACGGATGCTCGGTCGGTGTCCCGGTTGCACCATTGGTAAAACATCGAAGAACATCCTAGAAGAAGATACCAAGATACGATAACAGCAATTTAGCAAGAAACGGTGAATCTCCGTGAAAAACGGTGAATCGTCGTTTTTCGGTGTCACGCTGTTTCAACGTGGGAGAACCTGACATGAAACGGTGAAAAACGGTGGAAAACCGTGAAACGAGACGTATCGGTAACCTGGTTTTGCAACTTGGGAGAAACGGGCAAGAATTGCCATGAAACAGGCAAGAATCACCCCCAAACAGCCCAAAAACGCCCCAAAGCGGTGAAAAACGTTGAACTGAAACGTCCCGGTGTGTCGTGTTGCTCCGTGGAAGAGACGGTAACGAAACACTGCAAAACAGGCAAGAATCGTCCAAAAACAGGCCCAAATCCATGAAAAATGGACCTCCAGCGAAAAAACGGTTTTAGCGGGATCTGGTTGGTGCCCTTGGGTCACACGGTTTCAGAAACTGGCCAAAAACACCCAAAAACAGCCCAAAATCGCCCAAAAACAGCGTGACAGCGCCCAGAAAAAAAGGTGCGCCCACAGGGCCAAACGGGCGCTCGGGGTCCTAGGGGGGGCTTTCGTCCTCAGGTATATTAGGGGGAGGCACCCCACTCCCCCGGTTCCCCACCTTCGGTGCCCAGCCGAAGGCTAGCCCAGGATGGTGCGCCCACAGGGCCAATCCGGCGCTCGGGGTCCTAAGACCAGCTTTCGTCCTCAGGTATATTAGGGGGAGGCATCCCCCGAGAGCCCATGGGGCAAAACCACGGCAGGCAACTCCAGCTGCCGTGGTTACAAGGATCGTCCATCTGCTTTGCTGGTTGGCATGAAACGATCCATGGTGGGAAGAGGATGAGGGCTTTGTGGGATTGATAAGACATACCGAAAAAACGGAAATACCGAAAAAAACGGACCAATGGTGGAAAAGCTTCGGCTAACACGAGTTCCTGCATGTTGCGTTGTGGGCTAATTGGATATGAAGGCGGTGAAAAAACTTTTTGTCCCGAGAATCGGTTTTCAAAACAGCTGCCCCGGAATATCGGTTAACGTTGGAAGGCGCCATGACCTTCGCTAGGGTGTTACGATGGATTGCCATCTGCTTACTACTTGGTTGCCTGGGAGCACACCGAACGGCTTCGGCCAAGTACGTTGTGCCAAGGTTAACGGGAGGAAGCTACACATTCCATCGTCTCGCCCCGGTTAACATGGCATTGACGGATGTCACGGGGTATGAATTGCATCCCTGGGCTCGCACCGAACGGTTTCGTCTAAGTAGGGTGTGCCTTGGCTTGTGAGGAAAACCTTGTGGCAGTACGTCTTAACGCCTCGGTGGCGTTCCTCGGCTTTCATTAGCCTTGGGGCGTCTGTGGCGGTGAAAAAACTTTTTGTCCCGAGAATCGGTTTTCAAAACAGCTGCCCCGCAATATCGGTTAACGTTGGAAGGCGCCATGACCTTCGCTAGGGTGTTACGATGGATTGCCATCTGCTTACTACTTGCTTGCCTGGGAGCACACCGAACGGCTTCGGCCAAGTACGTTGTGCCAAGGTTAACGGGAGGAAGCTACACATTCCATCGTCTCGCCCCGGTTAACATGGCATTGACGGATGTCACGGGGTTTGAATTGCATCCCTGGGCTCACACCGAACGGTTTCGGCTAAGTAGGGTGTGCCTTGGCTTGTGGGGAAAACCTTGCGGCAGTA
>JAAALK010000608.1:0-7500 GCA_019279435.1 Zizania palustris | reverse complement strand
TTTCGGTTTCACGATGCTCCGTCGCTGGAGACTGCCATGATACACATGAAAACAGGCAAAAAACGCCCCAAAACAGCCCAAAATGGACCAAAACAGCAGTGCAGCAAAAACCGGTGAAACGGACGCTCGGTCGGTGTCCCTGTTGCACCATGGGTAAAACCTCCAACAACGTCCCAGAAGAAGATACCAAGCCACGATAACATCAATTTAGCAAGAAACGGTGATTCTTGGTGAAAAACGGTGAATTGTCGTTTTTCGGTTTCACGATGCTCCGTCGCTGGAGACTGCCATGATACACATGAAAACAGGCAAAAAACGCCCCAAAACAGCCCAAAATGGACCAAAACAGCAGTGCAGCAAAAAATGGTGAAACGGATGCTCGGTGTTGGCGGAGATAATCCCGGAAGCCGAAGGGGTGGACCCTCGATCGGGGGGCCCGAAGCCTGACGCCGGGGGCCACCTTCTGGAGGCAAGGGATCGGAGACTGCCCTCAGGCGCGAAGGCATCGGAGGCCGCCCTCCGGAGAAAGGAGCCGGAGGTTACCCTCCGGCCGAAGGACGTCGGGGGCCACCCGCTGTAAGAAGACGTCGGAGGCCGCCTTCCGGCGCGGGATACCAGAGGCCGCCCTCCGGAGGCTGGAGGCCAAGGGCCCTCTTCCGACCCATAGCGGAGGGCCTGAAGGAAGTTTTAACGGGAAAAGGATTGGGCGATCGTACGAAGGGACAAGATCGTGATCCTCTGAGCCGTGTCGGGCGACGCCAGAAGCGCCCGACACGGTTGATACGCTGTCAGAGTCGAATCTTCTTGTCTGTACTATGTATCGTCCATTTTGTCTGTACTACCGACCAGTGTTTGGCCAGGTAACCGTTGGCGGTCCAGAGGCGCTTAGCCCTCTGGACGGGGCTCCTTATAAATACCCCCCACTACAGTTGTAACGAGAAGGCTCAACAGGGCATTGAATACACTATTCCCATTTTTCCATCAAAAACCTGCTGGTTCGACCCGTCGTCCCAACAGTTGGCGCCGTCCGTGGGGATCCTAGTCCAAAAAGCTAGCGTCCTCTACACCCATCCACCTAAGCATGTCGAGCCGGAAAGGAGCTAGCACGGTCCCCCTACGCAGATCGACTCGAACCGCTAGGGGCGAGGCCGCCTCGGCCGCCGACCCCAACCTTCCAGCTCACTCCACCGCGCCCATCGGAGCGGCGTCCCCGATTGCCCCCGCCCAGTTGCAGGAAGAGACGCCCAGAGCCCGGGGCACCGACGGCTTGCCCGAGCCGACCTCCGCCAACCTGGCCGGGTCACCGGGTGGGCCGCCGGAGCAGCGTCCCCCGGGCGGACCCCCCGTGGTGTCCCTTCAGACAGACTACGTCCGCTCGCGGGATCCCGACACCACTTCCGGAGGGAGCAGGAGCCAAGCTGATGCCCTGGCCGCTGAGAACGCTAGGCTGAAGGCGGAACTGACTTTATGGCTCCAGGAAGCGTCGCTTCGGCCCCCGGCCCCTCCGGCACCCTTCCGCGCCGCGAAAGCTGCGGTCACGGACCTGAGCGACGACGAGAACCCCCCGGATGAGGAGAACGCATCCTACGACGAGGACTCCACTGCACCCAGATCTCCAGAGAGTGCGCTTCGGTTCGAAATTTCGCGCCGCCAAGCTCCCTAAGTATTCCGGGTACTCCGACCCCGGCGAGTTCTCTCGCTCCTACGCCCTGGCGATAGAAGCGTCTGGGGGGAGCCGGGACACCATGGCCAAATGCTTCCCCCTGGCGCTCGAGGGGATCGCCCTTCGGTGGTTCTGGTCCCTCCGGCCAGGGACTATTCACTCGTGGGAGCAGTTGAAAAAGAAGTTCGTCAACAACTTCCAAGGGACCTTCGTGGCCCCTATGTCTACCGGGAGTCTCTTCCAAGTGAAGCAGCAGCCCGGGGAAACCTTGCGGCAATACTCCCAACGCTTCGCGCACACCAAAGCCCAAATCAAGGGGCTCTCAGCTTCCTCCGTCATCGATGCGGCCCGGGAGGGCGTCACCCACCCAGGTCTCCTCGATAAGCTCCACCGAAAGCCCATCTCTTCGGTGGCGCAGCTCATGACGTACTTTGAAGAGTACGCCCGGTCCGGAGAGGGCCAGATACGTCGACAAGCGATGGTAGTTCCCGTCCGGGCTCCGAGCGCCAGGGCATGCGAAGCGCCTCCGGAGCCCAGCCGGGGCCCGCGCCGCGCCCCCGACTTCCACCGCCCGGAGCCCGCTCGGCAGGACCTCGTCCATCAAGACTCGCGGCGAAGCCGAAAGCACTTTCGGGGGGGAGTCCTTAACGTCACCCCTCAAGCGCCCGCCAAGCACCTGCATACGCCCGGCGGAAGTCGCCAGGCCGGACCCAAGCCTCCGCCCCGAGCGCCTACCAGAGGAACTTTTTACTGCAGCGTCCACGGAGAGAACCGGAGCCACAACACCGACTCCTGCCGAACCATACTCGCCCTTCGCAGCGACTACCTCGAGCGCCAGTCCGGTCGCGGCTCCTCCGACCGAGGGAATCCTACCCCTCGGCCGGAACCGGTCCATGTAGTCGGGCGCCAAGAAGAGCCGGAAGCCGTGATCCCGGTCGCGGAGTTCGGCGGAGTCCCGGCCCCCAAGCTTGAAGCCGCCGCGGACCGTGGCAAGCGCGTGGTCCTTCCCATATCCAGAGGAGGGGCCCTGGGAGCTCTGTCCAAGAGACAGCGTCGGGACTACGTTCGGGAAGTCGGGCATATCGGCACGTCCGGCCCCTCGATCCTCCCAGAGTGGTCTCATGTCCCCATCACCTTCACCGCCGAAGACGCCGCTGGAGTCAAGTTCCCTCATGCCAATCCACTCGTCATTTCGGCGGACATCGCCGGAGCCGAGGTGCGTCGCATTTTGGCCGACGGGGGGAGTTCTGCTGACATCATCTTCGTGCAGGCCTTCGATCAACTGTGCTTATCACGCAAGCACCTATTGCCAGCTTCGCGCCCGCTCCAAGGCTTCGCCGGCCCCCCGCTCGATGCCCTGGGCCAGGTCCTGTTGGAAGTGACCTTCGGCACCGCGCCCCTCCAGCGCCGCGAAGAAATCCTGTTCGACGTCGTCGACGCTCCTTACGCCTACAACGCCATCTTCGGGCGAGGGATACTCAACCGCTTCAGCGTCATCGCCCACCACAACTACCTCTGCCTCAAGATGCCGACTCCCGGAGGGGTGTTGTCCATCCTGGGGGACCAAGCTGCAGCCCGCCGGGTCGAGTACGGCCATGCGGCGCCGCTAGAACCACGGCAGGTCCACAGTGTCCGCGAAGGTGCCGATGAGGCTGGCCCCGCTGTAGGTGCAGATCCTGCGCAGAAGGGGCGCCCCGCCAAACCCCTACCAGAGGGGGAAATTATCACCAAGATCCTGACTCAAGGGGGAAGAGAGTACCCGGTCAAGTTCGGAGGAGGCTTGAAGCCAGAAGTGTCAGCACAGCTCGAAGCCATCATTTGCGGCAACCTCGACATCTTCGCATGGTCTGACGAAGACATCCCTGGCGTTGACCACTCGATCATCGAGCATTCATTGGCCGTTGATCCGAAGGCACGGCCGGTTCGCCAGGGGCTCCGGAGGCTCTCCGCCGAGCGGGCTGAGCTCGCTAAGGCAGAGACTGACAAGCTACTCCGCGCCAGGGTCATTCGGGAAGTGAGTCATACCGATTGGTTGTCCAACCCTGTGTTTGTCCAGAAGAAAACATCTGGCAAATGGCGCATGTGTATCGACTTTACTTCTTTGAATAAAGCTTGCCCCCGTGACCCCTACCCCCTTCCTCGCATCGACCAGCTCATTGATTCCACAGCCGGCGCTGAGCTCCTCAATTTCCTCAACGCATATTCGGGGTATCACCAGATCTGGCTCAAGCCCGAAGACCAAGTAAAGACTAGTTTTGTCACTCCAGCCGGAGTATTCTGCTATCTCCGGATGCCATTCGGCCTCCGTAATGCTGGCGCCACCTTTTCAAGGCTAATCTCCTAAGCCCTAGGTCATCAGCTGGGGCGCAATGTGGAAGCCTATATGGAGGACATTGTCATCAAAAGTGCCTCCGAAAGCCATCACGGGTCCGACATAGCTGAGACCTTCGATAGCCTCCGGCGGTGTGGAATCCGGCTTAACCCTGACAACTGCGTTTTCAGAGCACGCGCAGGGAAGTTGCTCGGGTACCTCATTTCTAGTAGGGGCATCGAAGCAAGTCCAACGCAAGTTCAAGCACTGCAAGACATGGCGCCACCCTAGAACCTGAAGCAGGCGCAAAAGCTGGCGGGGCGGTTGGCCGCCCTCGGGCAATTTCTCGCAAAATCAGCAGAAAGAAGTTTGCCCATCTTCAAGGCACTCCGAGGTTCTAAGCATTTCGAGTGGACCCCCGAGTGCCAGGATTGTTTCCAGCAAATCAAGGACTATCTCTCCGGCCTCGTGGCCCTCGCCACACCCCGCGCCGGCAGCACTTTATTGGTCTACCTAGCCGCCTCCACCACTGTAGCAAGCGCGGCCTAGGTTCAAGAGGAGGAGATCGACGGGAACACGATCCAACGTCCCGTCTATTTCGTTTCCGAGGTTCTAGCCGAAGCCAAAACCAGGTACTCCGAGCTTGAGAAGGTGGCTTACGCCCTCGTCATGGCCTCCCGGAAGCTCCGACACTACTTCTTGGCCAACGACATCGTCATCCCAACCGCCTACCCGCTGGGTGACATGTTCAGAAACAAGGACGCCACCGGTCGCGTTGGAAAATGGGTAGTGGAGCTGGCCCCGTTCGGGATCTCTTTTGTTGCCCAGACAGCCATAATGTCCCAGATCCTCGCCGACTTCATCGCAGAATGGACGCGGGCCCGAGAGCCCACGGTCACCGACGCAGGCGAAGGGATTTGGACCGTCTTTGCGGACGGTGCTTACCAGGCCTCCGGGGCTGGAGCCGGAGCAGTCATCGTCTCCCCGTCAGGTCAGCAGGCCCTATATTCCGCTCGGCTAAGCTTCAAAGCCACCAATAATATCGCCGAGTATGAAGGAGTCCTCTTGGGACTTCGCAAGGCGTTCGCGCTGGGCGCCGCGCGTGTGGTCGTGAAGACCGATTCCCAAGTGGTCGCCGGGCACATCGACAAGACCTTCCGGGCGAAGCACCCAGACCTCGCTTCCTACCTCGACTCCATCCGCAAATTCGAAGTATCCTTCAAGGGTATTTCCATCCAGAACATCCCGCGAAGCGACAACGCCCAAGCGGATGCCCTCGCCAAAGCCAGGGCCGGCGCTCAAGCCCTACCGCCAGGGGCTTTCTTCGAAGAACTTGCTCAACCTTCGGCACCCACTCGAGGTGAGGCGTCTATCTCCGCCGCCCCGGAAGAGCCCGAACCGTCGCCACAGCCGGCTCCAGTACTATGTACGGCCAGCGCCGATTGGCGCGAGCCCATCCTGCGCATGCTCGCAGGCGGCGACGACATCCATCCCAGCTCGGAGCAAGCTCGCCTGCAACTCCGCGCGAGGTCATTCGAAGTCATCAATGGAATTCTGTACAAATCCGGAGTATGTTCTCCACTCCTTCGTTGCGTCTCGCACTCGGACGGCGTTGCCATGCTCCGAGAGATACACGAGGGGTTGTGCGGCAGTCACTTAGCTCCGCGGGCCCTCGCAGGCAAAGCTCTCCGGCAAGGCGTGTACTGGCCCACTATCATTGCCGACGCCGAAGAACTTGTCCGCACCTGCCAGGGTTGCCAATGGATGGGCCGCCGCAGTCACCGCCCTCCAGCAAGCTTGCTACCTATCCCTCCTGTATGGCCTTTGGCCCGCTGGGGCATGGACCTCATTGGTCCACTCCCAGAGCAAGGGGGAACCTGCGCTTCGTCGTGGTCGCCGTCGAATACTTCTCCAAGTGGGTTGAAGCGGAGCCACTGACTACCATCACATCTCGAAGTGTCCAGAAATTTTTCTGGCAGAATATCGTGTGCCGGTTCGGAGTACCCAAGCAGCTCACATTGGACAACGGAACGCAGTTCGACGCAGACACTTTCCGGGCGTTCTGCGATGAGCTAGGAGTTCAGCTTTGCTTCGCGGCCGTGCGACATCCCCAGTCTAACGGAGCCGTGGAGCGAGCTAACGGGCACATCCTGTCAGGCCTCAACAAACGCATCGTCGGTTTGGACCAAGGAGTGTGGCCCGACGAGCTACCCAAGATCTTATGGTCCATCCGAACGACCGTTTCTCAGGCAACAGGCTTCACCCCGTTCCGCCTCTTGTTCGGCGACGAAGCGATGACGCCAACAGAGCTCCGCGCCGGTTCACTGCGCGTCGTAGCACCCGAGGCCGATGATGAGCACGCTGTTTCCCTCGACCTAGCCGAAGAGACGCGGCTGCGCGCCGTCGCCAACCTATCCCACTATCAGAAAGAGACCAAGGGGTGGTATGACACCAGAGTTAAGCGCAACGAGTTCCAACCAGGGCACCTCGTCCTCCGCGCGGTGGTCGCCCCCACCAAGTTGGGCAACAAGTGGGAAGGACCATACATTGTCACGAAGTCCGGACGACCGGGATCCTACCGTCTCGCTACTCTAGAAGGCGAAGAGCTGAAGCATACTTGGCACGCCGCGCACCTGAAGCGCTATTTTCCGTAACACTGCTAATGTATTTTACTAGCGGCCACCGCCGCTTGTTTTTGTCTCCCAATTGTGTAATAAAATCTTCAGCCAAATGTTTCGCCCAACACAGCTCGCGCAGTGACTCCGGGAGTTTAGCGCTCGGGTTCCGAGCTCCGGCTCGATGCGCCCTCACATTCGGGTTCCGAGCTCTGGCTCGACGCACCCTCACACTCGGGTTCCGAGCTATGACTCGATGCACCCTCACATTCGGGTTCCGAGCTATGACTCGGCGCACCCTCACATTCGGGTTCCGAGCTCCGGCTCGACGCGCCCTCACATTCGGGTTCCGAGCTCGGCTCGACGCGCCCTCACATTCGGGTTCCGAGCTCCGGCTCGACGCACCCTCACACTCGGGTTCCGAGCTCTGGCTCGACGCACCCTCACACTCGGGTTCCGAGCTATGACTCGACGCACCCTCACATTCGGGTTCCGAGCTATGACTTGACGCGCCCTCACATTCGGGTTCCGAGCTCCGGCTCGACGCGCCCTCACATTCGGGTTACGAGCTCCGGCTCGACGCGCCCTCACATTCGGGTTCCGAGCTCCGGCTCGACGCACCCTCACACTCGGGTTCCGAGCTCCGGCTCGACGCACCCTCACACTCGGGTTCCGAGCTATGACTTGAAGCGCCCTCACATTCGGGTTCCGAGCTCCGGCTCGACGCGCCCTCACATTCGGGATTCGAGCTCCGCCTCGACGCACCCTCACATTCGGGTTCCGAGCTATGACTCGGCGCGCCCTCACATTCGGGTTCCGAGCTCCGGCTCGACGCACCCTCACACTCGGTGTTCCGAGTTATGACTCGACGCGCCCTCACATTCGGGTTCCGAGCTCCGGCTCGATGCACC
>JAAALK010000607.1:0-23957 GCA_019279435.1 Zizania palustris | reverse complement strand
CAGAACTTTAAAACCATTGATTTTTTTTATTTATCAAACCACTTTAACTTATTGTTTATAATGTATTATGCTGTTTGATTGGATGTTGAGTTCTTTTTATTTTACTTTATATTAAAAGACTACGACGTCGCCGAGGAGCCGGAGTACTTCCCCGAAGTCCCTCCCTCTCCCTTTGCTGAACAAGGCAAGTCACCAAACAATTCTTTTTGAGGCATATTGAACCCATGTCTGATCGACTATCGCTAAAACACATAGGTTATGTATATGCATTAGTCAAATGAACCCTTACATTATATTTATTTAGGATCCCCCGACCTTGATGTGCAACCCAAGCCATGCTATCTCGCCTAACCTCCTTGTCACCATATGATCAATGATATTAGTTAGTGTCCAATGTATTGACACGGCCGCTATAGGATAAAAATGAGTCGTAGCAAAATGGTTCTATTATATGATCCCCCGTTGCTTCTTATCCTTGGAAATTCTGTTGGTGATGAGTCATGGTTGTGAGTGTATGCATGGTGGGTTCCGGGTGCAAGCTAGGGCATTGGTCAGTCGCACCCGGGGCACTATAAGGACCGGTCTGAGGGATCCGTTGCAATACACTACGTACTAACCACAAGTCTAGTGGGTAAGTCCTAACTAAGGTATGGGTTGTTCCAAACGAGGCCACCATTTGGAGATGGGTCAAGTTGCACCTGCGGGTGACTTGTACCAATGTGGCGCAAAAGGGGGTGCGACGTTAGCCGGGATGCGGCCCGGCGCGCCGGCGAAACCTAGAGCGTGTGGTTATCGCTTGGAACATCTCATATTGAGGTTTTGGCACGAGTTCCCGTGAAATGGGTCATCTCGTTGAGATGAGTGCGTGCCTTGTGGGTACAGTAGTACATCTCTGATCAGAGTCTTAAATCTTTTCGAAAAGCCGAGCCCACGGTCAAGGGCGGGTTGCGTGACATCCCCCAGTTAGTTTACTTTGAATATGTATGTGCATGATGGATTGACATGTAAGGACCGTTGTGCGAGGAGGTAAAACGTACTCCTCGAGTTAGTTGATGTTGATGATGCTCATGTTTACTTTCCGCATGATTAAAATGTGATTACACTAAATGCCATAACTACAACTGCTTTAATCCGCAATGTTAGCCATTATCCTTCCTTGTTTATTATCCTGCATTATTATTTGCATTTGCGGTGGCTTGTTGAGTACTTTTTGTACTCATACCCGTTGGACCCCACAGAGGATGCTTATCTTGAAGACGGTCTGGAGTAGCGACCCAGTCGAGAAGAAAGATCCTGGAGAATACGTTCGTCATGCTGCTGTTTAATTATCTTATTACCGCTTTTATTAAAACAATGTTGTAATAAATATGGTCTGCGTACCATGGATTTTATCGTATGTACGTTGTCGCATGATGAACCTCTTGTATTATTGTTTTTCTATGGAAATTCAATAATGTCTCGATTTTGTTAAATCGGGGCGCCACAGTATCCGAGTACCAATGCATTGATGGACCATTCATCCTCGATGGGTTGGTAGGTCAGTTAATTGTACATAATGTTGTGTTTCGATGTTTGGTTTTTTAACACTAAAGTAACAACTTTTTGCATGAGTTCATTATAATTTATCTTTGAACTAATCACATTTTTTGTACAGCGTCATATCCATATCACAACCCGTCTGAACCTCTCAGCTCACCTGACGGCATACAACAGTCACCCGGTTTGATGGTTGGGCTAGTGGCTTCGACACTCAGGTGGTTGGGTCTTCGCAACTTCAAGGAGCACCACTGCCTACTCAGCCTACTCAGGTGCTGGAGCAGCTGCCCACTAGGCCGACTAGGAAGTGTCGAGCACCATATATGCTTACATTGTCGGCGAGGCCACCGAGACGGACTCGTGGTAGGAGTAACCATGACTAGGGTGCGTGGATCACCAGATAGGACTCGGACATTTTGTACTAAATCTCAATATTCACCATGACTCGTTTCATTTTATTATGATTCTGCTTGTATGCACGTATTTGTTACGATGTTCTATATTTCACCATTACTCGTTTCATTTATTATGATTCTACTTGTATGCACGTATTCCTTACGACGTTCTATATTTCACCATGACTCATTACGACATATTACTATTTTAATTAACACTATGAAATTGTGATTATGTGATAAAATGTTCTCCTAGATGGCTTCCTCATCGATTTCAACTCATCATAGGGGACAGAACATACGATCGGAGTACCACTGTGGCTTCAACGTCCAAAGTGTCACTACAGGGAACGGTGTCAAGTAATGATTGTGATGTCAGGACAAGATGCTGGTAGACGATATTTCATATGTCCTGGCATCAATGATGACTTCATGGTAAGAACATAAACATTAATATCGGTCCACAAGTCCATCAATTAACTTTACATCTTTTGTTATTGCAAGATAATCCAAGAAAGTGTCCTTTCACTCAATGGATCGATGATTCAAGCCAAGGATCCGCTAGAAGGAATGTAAGGCAAGCCAAGACTACGGCGGAGTACACAAGAAGGAAAGAAGAACATCTACTCAAGGTCGAGTATGCTAGTTAAAATTGGATGATAAATCCTTTAGGAATTCTTAGTGGGAGCAACGACCTACGTGCGCATGTGGGAGTCGTTGTATTATACGAACATCACGCGGAGGCGACTCAAGGGGAAGGAGAGAATTTGTGTGCCCCAACCTACATGAACACGTTGTGGTAAGTGTTGACAACAATTGTACATGTTTAATTTCATATGATATTGTAACGCAACGGTGATCTTACTATTTATTGTGCTAGCAAAATGTTAGGAGATGCCCATTCTGTCTGTGGATAGATGTCACGCAACCTACATACGAGGATGATTTCATCACATAGGTAGAAAGTCACTCCGAGTACGAAATGAGAAGGCTTGAAGCTGATGATAGAGCGAGGAGTGCGAGATGGAGTGAAGAGGACAGACAACTGAGAAAATACAATAGGCAGAAACAACTTAGGTACAGGGAGCAATGAAGACGTGTTAGGTGAGAGAGAACAGAGAAATCAGTAGGACAAAAGTTGTACTATCTAACTGTGTTAGACGATTTGTATGGACCTACGGTGTTTCCTTAAAACATTCAAGGCAAAACATATAGAATTGAAATTTTATGATTAAACTAGTACGACTCGAAGTGAAAATTACGTACTAATTAAAACAGTACATCACTAACAACACATAAAGAAGTACACAACATAACAAAGTAAAACACAATTTAAAAATACAAACTACGATACGTGCCTACTGAGTGCACCGAGGGTATTTCCCCTTCTGTATGGCCTCTGGTCCAGCTGCATGCGCACGACGAGCCCTCTCACGCTTCCTCTCTCTCTCAACCTCGCGCTTCTCTTTTGCCTTGCGCTCTCCCTCCTCCCTCCTAAGAAAGTTTTCCTCGAGCTCCTCCTCCCGCTTGCATCTCATGTCAAATATCTCCCTGTTGAACGCATGGGTCCTCATAAGCGAGGCCCAATCGTCTGGATGAACCTCTTTATCGATCCATTCGACAAAGTCACATAGCGGAGGTGGCGATGGTGGAGGAGTTACCTACACGCAAAAATATTAACAGAAACATTGTAAGCGATTCATTCTAGAAAAATATGAAAACGATAGGAAAAAATTATAATACTAGTTTGTTTGCATGTGGACGCACACTTCCAATATCTCATCTCGATGGTGAGGTCATCCTGGCTTCGCATGAATTTACATGTGTCTCCACAGAAACACATGGGGGGTTCAACACCTTTCGGCGGACGGTGACGGGGATCGTAACCGGGAGTCGATATATCCTTTTTCACCATCTGCGATTGTATGCCAACATAAATATGTCTATTAAATATTGAAGTATTATACTACTTAATTTTGAAATTAAATAAAAATAAAAAAATGCATAACCGACTTACCTTGAGGAAGCCCAGAAAAATGCACCGAGAAGAATAGGGGGTGTGTGGTGGAGAGGGGGCCATCGGGCCCCTTTTATAGCCCACACTGCCCCCACGTTCGGCAGTGTGGGCACCGAACGTGCCACGGCAGCGCCGAACGTGGCCAACGGCTAGTGCCACGTCAGCGCGCAACAGCTAGCCGGGCCGAACGTGGCCACGTCACCCACGTTCGGCCCTTACCGCTGAACGTGGGTGATGTGACCACGTTCGGCGCGACTAGCTGTTTACTGCCTATGTGGCGACCACGTTCGGTGCTGCAACGACCGAACGTGGCCAACGTGGCACGTTCGGCACCCCAACTGTCGAACGTGGCGCCACGTGGCCATGTTCGGTAGTTACAGAACCGACGGGGGCTGGATTTGTAATATTTCAAAACGGGATATCGGAATTGATTTTTTTTTAAAAAAAAATATTATTAAAAAAATTCTTAAAATTTAGCCCCCATTTCTAAACACCCTCTAAGTCTAATTAATATTTACTGGTGAACCTTCTCACTTAATAAACTAGATGTTTAACTCAAAAACTTTAAAATATTGTTTACTTATATTTCTAAGATGATTTGTAAAATAGTTTTGTCATTCTGGCATATTACATTTGACAACAATACATAAGGGGGCCACGTAGATTTTTGGCTATTATCTGATTTGCTCCCTAGAGAATTTGAATGGAAGAAAACCCGATGACTCCATTTTTAGGAGATGTTTGGTTTTATAGACTAAAATTTAGTCCGTGTCACATCAGATATTTGTACATCAACTTGAAGGACTAAAATAAACTAATTATAAAAACAATTATAGAATCAGAGGATAATTTATTAAACCTAATTAATCTATGATTAGCAAATGTTTCTGTAGCATCACATTGTCAAATCATGACGTAATTAGGCTTATTAAATTCGTCTAGCAAATAATCCACCGATTATGAATGGGTTTTGTAAATAGTCTATATTTAATACTCTAAAATAATATCTAAACATTTGACGTGAAGAGACTCAAATTTAATCCCTCAAACCAAACACCCCATTTATAACATAGACCAATTATCACCATAGGGCTAATTTTATGATTATAGTGAAAAATTGTACTTGCTTATTGAAGAGAAACGAAGGACAAAAAAACTTAATTACATCGAGAAAAGGGAGAAATAAAAGGTGTAGCTGCTACTGAAAAAAAGGCTACAATTTGATGGTGGTACACTTACGTGTACTCCCTGTTCATCAGTTCATCATTTGCCGAGCTAGAGAGAGGGAGTTGCTGAGAGAACGAGGCATGGAGTGAATGAGAAGAGAAGTCCAGGAGCTCTTAGTTTTAGTTTTTTACGGAGATGCAGATGCGTAGAACCTAGAATTTTATCTGCCAGCATATCAAAACTATTTTAAAGTTGTTAGTAAACTATATTTAAAAGGTTATAAGATTAAACATCTAATTTTTAGTTATAAGATTAAACATTTAATTTTTTGGTAAGAGGTTAAGTAACCAATCGGCAATACGTTTTGAGCGGTTGTATAGAACTTATTCTTATTCTACACTGGTGAGCCTGCCATATTGGTCCTAACAATTCATTTATCTCTCTAAGATAGTTAGTCAACGACAGGTACCCATCATTCAATTAGTAGGACGACGCGATATGCATGCCAAAAGTCAAATTACAGCCCTGCGTTTCTTCTCTTGTTTTTGCTGATGCAATGCAGTAGCCCCCCTTCTCGGTCTTTCTGAAACTGAAAGACCCTGTCCGTGGTTTCTGCTCGTAGATTAAAGACATTGCTTCACATTGAAGGGTTTGACAAAAGAATGTGATTAACAAGTGGGCAATTACTTCATAGCCTTTTGTTTGGGGACGTCAATTTGATTTGGCTGAAACATGAAACACGGATAATTCTCTGGTTTCTGCGGGTTCAAACTGTCTTAGTTGTCTCCAGAAATACTGAACACAACACAGTCATATATACAATGACTACTCCAGAATCGTAACAGCAATAGATTATCAATGATCTCAATGACAGTCAGCCAGAATCCAGATGATCAATTTAGTTATCATATTTATTAGTTTGGTAAATAATGACAGAATCGAAAACCGGTCTGAAAACAGTTTTCACCAACCGTGCGCACACAGTCCCAGCTTCAGCCAACCGATCGATGGTTTGACAGTTGACACCACGGTTAACTCGAGATAAGATAATCAATCACCTGTATTTTACCTCTTAACCCAGGATCTCTTCAGGGCGAGAGAAATTAGGCAGTACGGCATTCGAACGGAGCAGCAAATTGCACTCTAGTTTATCTCTGTCAGTCTCCTAATCCAAGAAACTTCATGTCAGGTCAATCAAAACAGAACACAACGCTGGATCAGCGATCAGTCAGCTACTAATTGCAAGCCTATTTGTAATCTCTGTCCGAAGCCAAGTGCCACCACATGCCATTATCTATCTGCTGAAGGTACGTATATCACGAGCTTAGGGAGTTTAGCTTTAAAAAACACGGTGAGTATTTAACTATTAAGAATTTAGAGAAATTGTTTTTTTCTAACTTCTACTGTTATGTGCAACAGCACAATTAGTTGGAATTAGATAGATAAGATTAGTTAGATTTAGATAAAATTTGTTATTTTTGTTTTAAAGATAGAGATAAGGTTAGCAGATTAGATTGTATTAGGATTATAAATATCCCTTAAGGGCTATGGAATAAACTAATCAGAAAGAATTATTTAATTCCTCCTGTGTTCCTCTGCTCCTACAAATTTGGTATCAGAGCAGTCAGGTTCTAAATATCCAACGTCATGACGACATTCGTCCCAACCGTAGAAGATATGCAAGCCCTCGTAGATTTGCAACAAGTTGTTGCCAACCTCCGGGCGTACCTAGCCTTGGCTCCAGTAGCCTCCACGTGTCGAGTTTCCCCCACGGCGTGACAGGTTTCCCCACCGCGTTGTCACCGTCGCCAATCGCGGTGGCAGGAGCGCAAGGAGGATAAGGGGGAGACGCCAACAAGGAGCTGCGATCATGGATAAGCGGTCGCGGGTGGAGTCCACTTGCGTCGTAACCCCTGCGACCCCCCGATGAGGAGAGCCACAATGGGGCCCTCGACTCCGTCGTCTGATCCTTCTCCGACTCTATGGGCGACGGCGACGTGGCCGATCCGACGCCCAAGATGCTACCTCCGCCCACTGACCCGACCCTCCAACAGCGGAGGAGGGAGGAAGGCAATGACGAAGAGGAAGGTGCGCTGCAGACAGAAATAGAGGAAGCAAAGGAGGCAGAGAAAGAGGAAGAGGCGGAGGACAACCTTGCGGCGCACGGGGAGGCCTACTTGGAGCAGACTGTGCTTCGACACCTCGATGAGGCAACCAAGGAGCTGCTGCCTCCGCCCACTAACGATGCCACCGAAGATCAGGAGAAGGAGGATGGTGACAAGGATGCCGCCCTCTCTGCGGTTATTGTGGCTCTAGATGAGATGGGGGGTTCAGTGAAGGGGCTGAAGATGGCCTGAAGTGTGTAGGCCATCGATTCCTCGCACAGGGCGACGCTGCCGAGCGCTTGAGGAGCCATGCTGAATAGCGTGGGGCTCATGGCTCCAGATGTGATGAGTCATTGTCAACGATAGTCAAAGAGGACTGAGAAGAGTGAAGATCTGCTGTTTCATGGGCCACGTGTGACTCAGGTACACGAGCAGCAAGCGACTATCGGGCAGAGGAGGCTGCAAAGTCGGGCTGGCCAAATCCGGGTACATGGGCTAGGAGCAGCAGAAGACCCACTAGGTTGTTGACCAGGATTGACTCAGGTACACGGGCGGTGAGTGATTGCCGGGCTGAGAGAGCTGCGGAATCGGGCCGGCCCAATCCGGGTACCTATTGCAAAGCCGGTGGAGGCTTTGTCAGTTTCGGTGCAAAACTGACAACCGTCGATCTTGTATCGGACTGTCCAGAAGAGAAGCCATAGTCGCTACGAAAGCTTAGCTTCCGGATAAGTCATCTGTATCTCTAGGCCCACAATCAGTCAGTCGAGTCTGTAAAAAATCCTAAGGGCAGTTGAATCTTTTCCTTTATTTTAGCGTCTGTAAAAAACCCTAAGGGGCTGGTGGAATATTCCTAAGTGTTGGGCATCCTATAAATAGGGCCAAAATCCCTAGGGTTAGGTCACCCTTCTAGAATTCACTTTTCAATCTATTGGGTCATTTTGCTCCCTGTGGTTTCTCTCTCCTGCTTCAGTTTGTGCGCCGCCAGGTTCTTGTTTTATGCCTTGTTCATTTCTGCATTCCCTCTGTCCAGTGAGATTTTATTTCCTGTTGAGGTGTGTGCACTGATTTCCCTGAATCCGAACCTTCGTTTGACGTGCACAGGCATTTTATTCCTTAGCATTTGTGTCTCTGTTGCTTCTGTTCTTCACGTGAGAAGTACTAGTTCTTGCTTGTAGCAAGTAGTACTACTTCACTGTAGAAACAGTACACTAGTACTCTAGGCTTGCTTTTTCTTGCGTAGCTTTTTGATCGAGTTGACAGGGCTAAAGTCCCTTTTCTGGCTATTTCTGACGAAGCCTCTTCTCTCTGTTCGAATTCCCTCAGCTCCATGAGGCAGGCTTCGTTCTGACATCCTCAAGGGCTTCGCTTGAACTTCGACTTCACTTTTGTGTACGGTGTTTCTAGCTTCGAAGTACATTTTGTGCTATTTGTCAGTTTGACATACTTTGACCGTCTGTGCGAAGGTATACTCCGAAAGGCTTCGAAGTTGTCTTCGAAGCTTGTTTCTCTGATATACTTCGCTCGACGTGTAGTCTCTGAGATCTTTCTGCTGCTATCGTATTTCGTGGGTCACAGTGTGTTTGTTCGGAGCTTGTCGTTCGAAGTGTGTTTGTCACCTTCGATTCTTGTGTGACAACTCTTACAAACTTCGTTTCGAAGTTGATCTGTGTGTGTCGAAGATTATCACTTCAGCGATCCTTCTTCGATCTTGCTAGCTCCGAAGGTAGAGTGTAGGCTTCGAATTTGGTTTCTTTGTCGTGTGTCAGGCTTCGCTACTCTTTCGAAGGTTGTTTTTTCTGTGAGCTTGTTCGAAGCTTTCTGTTCGAAGTCTAGCCTTCGAAGTACACTGTTCGAAGCAAGCTTCGACACTGTCATACTTAGCTTCGAAGCATACTTCGCTCTCAGTCGCACTCGAACTAGGATAGACAACAAACCTTCGGCACTTTCACAACAGCCTTCGGCAGACTTCGCCACTAACCTCCGAAAGCAGGCCCTCGACCTGCGAAGCAGGCTTCGACAAGTTTCGAATAGGAGACAGATTTGAACAGTAACTTCTCATCTCACTTTATTTATACTTAGATCATCCATTGAGAAGTTTAACCTGCCATGTCTTGAATATCTTTGTTTATCTACCTAGTGGCACTGCTTTGGTGTTTCTCTGTTTTTGTCATTTGTTGCTTCTAGGCTAGATATCTTTAGACTTAGGCAATTTGTTCATACTTTGCTGCTTAGTTCTTTGAGGTGCGTTGGGTATTGGGAGCAGGCCATTGATTCGAAAGAATTTTTTAAGGCGCCTATTCACCCCCCCTCTGGTCGCTACTTTCGGTCCTACAGCGCTGCCGACCGTCGTGGCCAGCACGCCATCTTCTTCCTCGGCTCTGGCGGCATGGTGGTGGCCAGCAGAGAGAAGCCGAGGGTGGTGGGCGGCGGCCGCAAATGAACCCTTCCGGAGCCATTGGCGAGAGGGAAGGCACTAGCGCCGTGCGTGACCTGGGGGGAGACAGTGCGCCTTGTGGCGTCGTCGTGAGGCAGAGGCAGCCGGTCGACTGGACGACATGGAGGCCAATGCACGGCGTCCGATCTGATCCGCTGCGCGAGGCGTGTAGGGTCGGTGGGGAAGACTAGAGTCTACGGGAGGAAGCGGTGGGGACGACGGCGTCTTCGAAGAGGGTCGCGCGCCCCGCCGGCGGTTTCGGAGGGGGACGACGACATCTTCGAAGGGGGGCGCGCCCCGTCGGTGGCTTTGGAGGGGGGCGTGCGAGGCGACCCTATGCGGGAGCCTGTGGAGGGCAAAAACGGAGGAAGAGGCACCGGTGGGTTACAAGAGCCAATTCTACCACAGAAGATCAAACTATTCATGTAGACATTTGCTACGTGCACCCCGTTTCGTATAATAGAAATTAATTTTCAGTTGCTCGCATTGCGCGACTCTGCTTATCTCAATTTTAGCTCGAGGACGAGCTGATTTCCGAGGGAGGGAGAGATTGTTATGGGCAACAGCACAATTAGTTGGAATTAGTTAGATAAGATTAGTTAGATTTAGATAAGATTTGTTATTTCTGTTTTAAAGATAGAGATAAGGTTAGCAGATTAAATTGTATTAGGATTATAAATACCCCTTAAGGGCTATGGAATAAACTAAGCAGAAGGAATTATTTAATTCCTCCTCTGCTCTGCTCCTACCAATTAATTTTCAGTTGTTCGCATTGCGCGACTCTGCTTATCTCGATTTTCAGCTCGAGGACGAGCTGATTTCCGAGGGAGGGAGAGATTGTTATGTTCAACTGCACAATTAGTTTGAATTAGTTAGATAAGATTAGTTAGATTTAGATAAGATTTATTATTTCCGTTTTAAAGATAGAGATAATGTTAGCAGATTAGATTGTATTAGGATTATAAATACCCCTTAAGGGCTATAAAATAAACTAAGCAGAAGGAATTATTTAATTCCTCCACTGCTCCTACCATCTACATTCTAATTTATTTGTGAAACGGGACGTGAGCACCTAGCACCTGATCCTATTAAAACATCAGTTGGGTGTGCTAGGGTGAAAGCAATATTACGATGAGTTACCTCCTAAGAGCACCTTCAATGGAAGCTTGCAATGGTGCTTAGAGAAAAAAACCGGATTTTTTTTGCCATCATAGATGCTTAGCGCTAAGAGGTGCTGCTTACTTTAGCACCGGTTCTTAGTGGGTGCTTATCAAAGTAGTTAAAGAAATACATGGCTAATCAAGTAGTTGTAGTAATAAATTAACCAATATATATAGCACTACTATATATTTTTGCATTGAGGCATAAGACTCTTAAGACAGATGCTTAACTTTGTTCTCATCCTAAGCATCTATATTAGCACTAAGCATTGGAGATGGCCTAAAAAGTCTTGTATGATTCTAGGGGACAACTAACGGAATCTTTCCAAAACACAATTCTTACACATAAATTAAATATTGTAAAATGTAAAAAAAACATTTAGAAATATGTATACCAACAATGTTAGAAGTTTTTTTAAATGTACCCCCTCCTTTTTTAAATGATATTATTGAATTTTATCATAATATTTGATCATTTGTTTTATTTAAAAAAATTATATGAATATGCAAAAATATAAGTTATGCTTAAAGTATCTTAAATAATAAAACAAATTATGACAAAATAAATGATAGTTTAAAAAATATTTTTCAATAAGACGAATAATCAATATTATGATAAAAGTTAATATCGTCGTCGTTAAATTAAAAAAGGAGAGTTCCTTTTAATAAATTACATAAATAATTTAATGATAGCATGCTTTCATAATTGTCATCCGCTGATCAGTTTAAGTACTTTTCTTTCAGCAAATGGCACACTTTATTAAAAAAATACATAAAAAATAAAAAATATTTCAAAACAATTTATTAAATTTTTAGCATCGGATTTGTTCATTTAGCACTTTAAATAATTATCGTAAAGCTGGATTTGAACCGGGGTTAATCACTTAAACCACATCGAATCGCCCACCATGCATCAGCGGCAGCAGTAGCACCGCCCCTGGATCGCCTTCACCTTGTCATCTTCGCTTTCCCCAAAGTCTTCCCCTCCCACTTGCTCTGCTGCCATAGCCCATAAGTAGAGCAGCTAGCACCCGGAATCTCTTCCTCCCAATCCCAACCAGCAGTTACCTAGCGCGCACAACCCAAGCAAGAAAGAGACCCAAGGCAGTAGCTAAGCTAGCCATGGCGCCTCCCAAGGCCGTCGTCCTGCTCGTGCTGTCCCTGACAACGATGCTAGCATCGGCCGCCGCGTTCCACCACCACCACCCCGGAGGAGGAGGTGAAGCGCAAGGGGGAGGAGGCTTCTTCGAGGTGCCGTGGTTCGGCCCGCCGGGGGGCGGCGGGTGGGGCGCGTGGGGCGCCGGATACGGTGGCGCCGGCGGGTACGCGCAGCACGGGGCGACGACGGAGCCGCCGTCGACGGTATGCATGGAGAAGGGCCCCTGCTACAAGAAGCGCCTCACCTGCCCCGACAAGTGCTTCAAGTCGTTCAGCTTCAAGGACAAGCATGGCGGTGGTGGCGGCGGCGGCGGCGGTTGCAGCTTCGACTGCAAGAAGTGCGTCGCCACCTGTTGAACCAATCAATCGTCATGGTATGTTGTAAAATCAAACCGTAACGTATCGTATGGCCGGGTGTAATGTGAATTACTCATCAGCTAGCTAGTAGAAGATCGAGTGCTAAATTACAATACTGCATAGTGGGTAGAGAGTGAAATGGACCATGGTGAGCGGCATGGCGTTCGTGTCTGTAATTATTCAGGTAATGATGAATAAGAGGCCTCAGCGGGCTGAATAAAACGAGAGGAATTGATTCATCGATAGAGTATCTTTTACCATGTGATCGATTTCAGCAGAGCAGCAGCAGTGAGCACTAGCCGCTGTTTCCGATTGCCATCTCAACTCAAATTTCTAATCTTTGCTTCAAATATCTAATCTTTGACATCTTGTTAGTGACTTAGTGGTAAATTCTCCTATGAAATATCGATCGATCGATCAGGTCCTCGTTACTTCTAACAAGGGGAGAAAGCGAAGGCTGATGTTGACTGACCGACATGTTGTGAGTCTCTGAGTTCAGTTCCGCTTGCCGGGATTATTGACAAGCCTCTCCCACATCTGACTGACCAACGACTGCTGGTTTCGTCGATCGATTTCTCTGTCAGAATACTCGAGAGAGGATAAAGGAAATCAGCTTGTATGTGTAAAGAACATGTTTGTATCCAGTGAGTTATTGTTGGAATCGAAATTTACTGGAACGCCTGGAATCAGCTGCAGCGAATGAACTGTATCCAATCCGGCAATAGCTAGTTCTGCTTGTAAACTGAAAGAGGGGATTTTTTACGCTGCCTGAACACTGCGCAGCGTTTTCTGAATATGTTATTCACCTCCCTGCATGTGTGCGCCACAACCCCGTCCATGCGTGCGCCATCCCACACACCAGATCGTGCCGCACCTGCAAGCCACGACATGAACCCACGCAAAAAAGTTTAAAAAACTATTTAAAAAACTATTATGAGTTGTGTGACGTGGAAAGCTAAAAGTGGTTTGACTGAAGAGTTGTGAAAAAACTATTGTGAACTCGACTACTCATGCTGTCAGGCATTTTTCATTTTCTTATTCGTCTTAAATCTTAATTTGAAACCGCGACATAATTGTTAGCACACAAGTCGAGTTCCATCATGATGCAATCATGCAAGCTAATTAACTGAACAAGTTGTCAAGTTTCTTTTCTTCAGAAATGTGTGAAAGGAAAGAACATGAGTGGTTAAGTTAGATGGGCCTTACACTCTCATCTTCTCCCCGCAGATGGAGGGAGGCAACGAAATTCCCGGACCTCCATAGCTCCATGGCCTCGTCGCCACGACCGGGGTTGGGAGACGGAGTGGGACGGCGGCGGAGAAAAAGCTGGAAGTCCATCCTCCTGAATTTCCAGCTGCCGGCAGCGGCGATCACCGGAACGCCCATCTTCTTGTTCCCGTGCGCTGCTCCGGCGCCGCGTCTGTGGCGGTAAAGCCGGCCATGGCGAGACGAGACGGCGCGGCGTGGCTCGGATCCGGCCAGGCGGCGACCTGGCATCCCGGCCAACTCTATGGGCCTCACGTGAACGGGAATCATTTTCCAACCCAACTAATATGGGCCTCATGTATATAGAAATCTAGTAGGGCCCAACTGTATTGGGCCTCACGTGAACGGACATCCCGTTCTGCCCCAACTGCGATGTAGTGTAATGGGCCGCCACTTCCCTTCTAATAGATGTCAGCTCGAACTTTTAAAATAATACTTTTTATTTTAAAAATAGGTGTAACTTTGAAAAAAGATAAAACTACGAAAATGTTTGGTTAGGTTTATTTTAAGTGTTATTTATTTATAGTGCAGATAAATTATGTTAGATTTTGTTTGGTTTGAATGTGCTGATATTAGATATCACGTAACCAGATTACAATCTAATAATCGGATTACATTCTAATCAGACTAGTATCAGATTACGTTACCAGAATATATTATATTTATCAACCAAATATTGTAATTTAAACAGAATACATTACACTTGTTAACCAAATAAATATAGTAATTTGATACATTGTTATCACTTAGTACTGTAATTAATTTCATTACTATTTACATTAACTTGAGAAAACCAAACGCTACCTAAAATATCTACGATCCAATAATTCCATCCTTATTAATGGTCGATGGTCAAGAGGTAACTGTTACCCACTTGACACAGCGGGAAAGGTCGACAGAATCACAGAACAATGGAGATTTTAGTTTCTTGAGACAACAGTTTTGTTTGTTTTGGTTTGATAATATAGCAATTATATTTATATAAAAACATTAGGTTAGAAAAATTTATTAGATTGTTATAACCTAAGATCTAAATTATAGTAAGTTGGTATGTTTACTTTAGATTCTAAAAATAAGTTATATTATTATTATTCTAAATTGAAGCAAGTATGGCTTAGTTTTCTATGTTTGGTTGATCACAATTCACATAAGCTCACACGGCCCATTCACACGGCTCATATGTTGTTTGTATAATAAAGTAAACAGGTTTAGATTTTATTTTTAAGTTTAAAATAAAATTTGATAACTTAACTAAATATCCTCGAGACACCCACAACTATAATCCAATTTTTTTTGAAGTTGGTTAAACATAACTCTAAAAAATCTTGAATCTGTAGCTGCGCGCCTGTGCTGAACAATACATAAATCGTGTACTAATAATTTTTTCAAAGACTTTTGATAAAAATTGATTAGAGTTAAACTAATCCTTGGTGTGAAAGGAGTTCTAAAATTTATAGTCTAATAATACCTGGCTATGTACTTCAGGAGTTTACTATATTTGTTTCACATTTAAGTCATTAATTTTTTTATAACTTCCTCGATAAGTTGATCAATTTTAAATAAAACTACATTAATATTTATAATATTAATGGTCGATTTAATAAAATCAATTTGGTATTATAATTATTGATATATTTTTATATAATAGGTTGGAGTTTAAGAAATTTGCTTATCAAAAGTTAAATAATTTCCAATGTACAACCTAGTTAGCTCAATGAATGTGTATGTAATTTTTATGTGAATTTGCATGTTGGGGCTTGTTCGTATAATGCTTGAAATTTGAAAGTGATCATAAAACTATGTATATAATTCAATTTTTCACGTAACTATTCTCAGAATCTGGAGCTCTTTCAAATAATCTATATTCTTATTTCATACTACAAAAATGAGTAACATAGAATCTAAAAATAAATTAGTATATATAAGTTAAAAGCATTATATTTTATTTCAAATTGTGAAACATTCAGCGGCCATAAAATCTAAAAATAAAATAGTATATTGAATATGAAAACAATAGTTTCTTCATATTTATTAGCTGTTTTAGAATATTAAGCTCCGGTACCAATGCATCTGAGATTCAGAATTGTTGAAGGAAGTTTTGGACCAGTCTTAGTTCTGAATCCTACTTTCCTTCTGTGGACTCACTTTCTTGCCTGTCCTATCCTGAACCTCTTCCTTGATTGCGTGCTGGAAAGGTTGTTCTGGCACGTTGATCTCCTCAGATGCATGCCTAATTGCCTACAGATTAAACAAACACACGAAAGTTCTCTGATCTCTGGCTGCCATAACCGAGCAGCCTCCATATTGGAATATGAATATAAAGTTAATTATTCATTTTTCCTCGCCAACTTAGATTTTGGATTGGATTGGTTGATGTATCCAGAGGTCTCGAGTTTGTAAGAGGGAGTATTAGAATATAAAATGAATTGACTATATTTTCTTATCCGTTAAATTATTAAATTGAATTGCGAAATGCAATTTAATACTCCAAATCCTTGAGTTCAGATTTCAGACCATAACAAAACAAGCACAAAACTCAGCAAACGCTCTGATTAATTCTGAAGTCCAAAACCGAAAGTCTGACAGCTACACGTACGTATACTTCCGAGAAGAAACAGGACTGAACCAATGGACGGCGATACGAAATAATTATGAGTTTATGACGCCGAATTTTCTCCGATCGACGGCTGTGTATGCATGCTGACCGCTGAAATTCGGCGTAAAAATCCTCATCACTTACTTAATTGAGTTTTTATCCGATTCCTGGATACGGCATGCACGTTGCTTTTGATTTTAATTAGTCGCTCTCAGCCACCAGCAGGTCGCGTGTTCTGACTAGATGCATTTGGTGATGATGCGTCGTGATGGAAAGTCGTCTTCTTCCTCGGTCCAAATCATTGCGAAGTTTTGACCAGCCATCCACTGCTACGAGCTTATTGATCGGCATGCACAAATGCATTAGCCATGTGCTTACTTAAAACAATACTTGGACTAATGACCATATATATTCAAGCAAACTCAAGAACAGAATCAACGCGTGCTTCTTCTTCTTCGTAGACTTTTTTCCCTCGAGGTGCACGTTGGATTAATGTTAGATATGCTGCTGCTGTTTTCTGAATAAGAACATCAAAATTCAGAACAAGTTTTCCTCGAGAAATAAAATTCAGAACAAGTTTTCCTCGAGAAATAAAATTCAGAACAAGTTTTCCAAGCTGATAGCGAAAGGAAGCGACTTTTCAGAAATACAAGCGTAATTAGTCAGATATCACTAGCACAGTACTCCATCGAACAATTAATAATTAACAAACAGATTAATCACCAAGAACAGTTTGAGTGTGTGATCAATAAAGATTGGTCGATCGGAAGTTAGGGGTTTTTTCCCCAACCGCGCGCGCGTAAAGGGAGACCTAACTCCCTATACGCACCCACACCCGCCGCCTCAGCCCACGCCGCCACCCTCCTGCGCCTAGCCTGCATCGCCGCCTCCCGCCCGCGCTGCCACCGCCCGCCTCCGGCCCGCGCCGCCGCCGCCCCCCTCCGGCTCGCGCCGCCGCCCGCCTCTGGCCCACGCCGCCGCCCCGGCCGCCCACCGCCCGCCCGCCTGCCGCCTCCAGCCGCCCCGGCCACCCACCGCACGTGCCGCACCGCCTCCCCCGGCGCCGCCTCCGGCCGCCGCACCCCTACCCGGTCCCGCCCACTGCCGGCCCACCGCCCTGTGCCGGCGTCGGTTCGCCCACCGCCCGTCGACCTCCCGCTAGTCGGCCGTCTGCCGCCGCCCGCTGGCCTCCGGACATCGTCGCCGCCCGTCGTCGTCCGGCGATCAAGTAATTTTTTTGGCTTTATTTTTTTCACTTTTTATTTTTGAATTGTGTGTCACATAAATTGTTAATGTGTTATTCACTACAACAATCTAGGAAGTTTTCGTCGGCTATTTTAACTTTCGTCGGCTTTTCGAAAAGCCGACGGAAGTTAAATCACTTCCGTCGGCCTCAAGCGGCCGACGGAAGTTAAGTTAACTTCCCTCGGCTATTTGCAGTGGCCGACGAAAGTTAAAGGGGATTTTTCCCGGCCGATACAGAAGCCTTAACTTCCGTCGGCCACCATTAAAGCCGACGGAAGTTTGGTGGCCGACGGAAGTTAAGGGAATAGGTATCACCAACCGCGCACGCGCGTATAGGAAACCTAATCCTGTACACGCGCGCGCCCCGCCGGCCCAAAATCCCTCTGCCGCCACCACAGCCGCCCGCCGCCGCAGGCCGCCGCCCGCCCCCACCGCCGCCGGCCCCCGCCGTCGTCGGCCCACGCCCGCCGTCCGCCGCCGTGCTCTCGGTCGCCGGCCACCGCCCACGCACCTCCGGCCCGCGCCGCCGCCCGGCCCTCGCCACCGCCCGCCCCCACCGCCGTTGGCCCCCGCCCACAGCCGCAGGCCGCCCTCGCTGGTCCGCCGCCGTGCTCCTGGCTGCTGGCAACCGCCCACCTTCGGCCGTCACGCGCGTCCTGCCGCCGCCGCCCGCCGCCGCCCACGCCGTCCTCCGCCACCGGCCGACAGCCGCCACTGCACCCCCTCCGGCCGGCCCGTCGTCGTCATCGCTGCCCGTCCATCATCGCCCGCCGACCGTCGCTTTTCAAGGAATTAGTGAGTGATAGATATTAACATGTTCACTGCTATTTAGTCATTCAACCAGAATTTATCCTTCTGTGATCTGTGTTTGTTACTTCTGTAATTACTCAAGTCCTGGCAGCATTATTCATCATCCAGAACATTTACAAGAAATTTTGTTCAGTGGATAAAACAACATACAGTTGATGATTAAATATTATTTGCTAAGCTCTGATCCTGGAGTATAATTACACTGCTAATTATTTGAATTCAGGAGTGATATATGTGATAAAACATTTCAGCCTTCTATTGCTGTTCTGAATTTTTTGATGAAATAGTTCAAGTGATTTGATTCTACCAGTTCTATCCTTTAAATGATTCTGCAATCTTTTAGAGGTGTATTAAGTGATCTGAACAAGCCATCTTATTGACCGAGATTTTGTCGAGACGTCTATTCACCCTCTCCTCTAATCGCCATTTTGATCCCACAAAAACATTAATTCAGACCGTGTAAACAAGTCTAAAACAAGGACCAAGAAGGGATCCCTAGTCACAGAACACAAGAAATGGGGACTGCAGAGCGCAAGCAGCACACAAGAATGCTTTGGCACCGAGAGATGCACATGCACTTGCGTGTTTCCCAAGAGAGACCTTCAGTGCCTGGCAACACACATTCAGTCGAGCAGCGATTTTCTTCGCTTCCTTGAACCACGTGTGTACAGATGCGGAGTAGATTTAATCAAACACACAAAACTAGTATTTTTGCTAGTGTAACGAAACCTATGCGTCACCCGTTTCGGACAACATGTCTCACACGTGTCTGCGTATGAGATGTGTAGGTCCGGAATTGTCCCTTTTTGGACAGCCTCAGAGTGGGCGACAGAGCGTGGTTTATGATGAGTCATGAGTCCGAATGGGATTTCAGTAAACATACCTTGTTGTTCCTCCATTGCACCACTATCAGGCGTGCAATTGGAGAACAACGGGGTTATGCTGCTGAAATTTCGTTCGGACTCATGGCTCGTCATAAATACCACGTTTTGTCGGTCACTCTTGGGTGGGTTTAGGACCTATCTTTTCCTATAGACCATGGTTGTCACGCGTCGCCTAGGCGATGCCTAGGCGCCGACTAGGCGTCCAGGCGGTGCACCGCCGGATGCCATGGTGAATCACCTCGCCTGGTTGGAGTTAGGCGCGCCGCCTGGAGCTTCTAGGCGTCGCCCATGGGCGCCTAGGCGATCGCCAGGCGTGTCTGGGCAGGCGCCTTAGGGTCAGTGGTAGTGTTAAGGCAATGGCACAGGCCTTTCGGTTAACCTACCCTCGTCCCTTGCGCCACGGGCTCTGCTTCCCCTTGCGTCGCCGGCCGCCTGGCCGCCTCTGCTTCCCCGCCATTGTCCGGAGGCGGAGGCGGGGGATGGCCAGGGTGTGTGTATGTTGCGAGCCCTTTTATAGCGGCCAGTGCGTGAATCTTCTGGGCCGTGCGTGTAGGGTGCGAGGAGTTGGGCCTGATCTTCTGGGCCGTGCGTGAATCCTTATCCTGTATGCTATGCAATTTTGGTCGCCAGGCCCGTGGTACTTATGCATGATGGTATTTCGATTGATGAATGTTTTTGCCTATAGAATGGCTGAGGACGACCGACGGTGGATGTATAGTGGTTGGATGAAAAGTGGAGCTCACACGAGGGAGTGGGTAATCAACGCTGAGAAATTTGTTGATCGTGCATTCGCTTTGACAACAAACACTGGCGCGAGGTGCCCATGCATGAAGTGCAGAAATTCTCGTTGGCAAGACAAGAGTTGTCATTGCATATTTGCAAATATGGTTTCGTGCCAGGTTATGAAGTTTGGTCTTTTCACGGTGAGACAGGCCGTGAAAAACGGTATTAGAAGTGGAAGAAGATAGCGTTGCTGACGATAGGATGGATGAGATGCTTGATGCTATAACCGGAGTTTGAATCAAACCCTGAGGATCCTCCAACACCGGAGGTTCAAAAGTTTTTCGACATCCTTCGAGCTTCAGAAGAGCCATTGCATGAGCACACCACCGTAAGCGTTCTCGCTTTCGTGACTCGTATTATGGCTATTAAGTCAAAGTTTGCATTTTCAAACAATTGTTATAGGGCTCTTGAATCTGATCAGCGATATCCTTCCTAAGAACCATAAGGTGCCGAAAGACATGTACCAATCAAAGAAAATGCTTCTGCGCTCGTATGGAGTATGAAAGATTGATGTGGCCCAGATAATTGTATGTTTTCTGGAAAGAACATAGTAATGAGGTGAAATGCTTAAAATGTGGTAACCGAGATTCGTAGAGGTCGTAATGAATACGGAGAGAAGGTGACGACAGAGTTGCTCATAAGCAACTTCGTTACATGCCTCTTACACCTCAATGAAATGATTGTTTCTCTCAAAGAAAACCGCTAGACATATGCGATGGCATAAGAAGGTGTACGTGAGAATAATCAAGTAATGGTGCACCCATCTGATGGTGAGGCATGGAAGGCTCTAGATGATTTTGATGCGACTTTGCTAGTGATGCAAGGAATGTTCGCATCGGGTTGGCAACAATGGATTCACGCCTTTCATGTAACCGCATCGTCGTACTCTTGTTGGCCTGTGTTTGCTATTCCATACAACCTTCCACCTTCGTTTTGTATGAAATATGAATTTATGTTCCTGTGTCTCATTATACCCGGTCCAGAGCATCCTGGAACACGAATAAATGTGATGATGAAGCCCTTAATTGAAGAGTTGAAACAATTGTGGAAAGGAGTTGAAGCATATGACTATGACCAGAAGCAAAAATTCAATCTTCGAGTTGCGTATCTGTCGGTTCCACGATTTTCCGGCATACGGTATTTTTTCTGGTTGGAGTTGTCATGGAAGGTTGACATGCCCGATATGCGAAGGACACAGATGTTTCCGTCTGAACTTCGGGGGAAAGATTTGTTACTTTGATTGCCATAGATGCTTTTTGCCCTTGATCACCCATTTAGGTTATAGAGGAACAATTTCAAAAGGACAGTATTGTTGTAAAGGGACCACCAAGGCGTTTAAATGGTAGAAAATCGCTGATATGTTGAATGAGTTGGTCCTTAATGAAAATGAGGATGGATTTGTAGGATTCGGAACCGAACATAATTGGACCCACATATGTGGCTTATGGGAACTGTCGTATGTCAAATCATTAATTCTGATGCACAACAACTTGACGTTCATCAGGAACGTAATGTTGGTGAAAGCATTATAAGTACATGTAGATTTTTACTGACAGGACAAAAGATAATGTAAAGGCGAGAAGAGATTTAGCTGAGATTTGTAATCGACCAACCCTTGAGTTGACGAATAGTGGTGGCAAGCCATGTGCCCCATTTTGTTTAAAACCTAAAGAAAAAACAAGTAATGAGGTGGTTGAAAAATTTGAAATTCCCAGATGGTTACGCCGCGGGATTTAGAAGAGCTGTGAACTTGAAGACAGGAAATTAAATGGATTGAAAAGTCACGATTACCACATAATGGAAAGACTCCTTCCTGTAATGTTTCGTGGGTACCTGAATGATGATGTTGGAAGGCGTTAGCTGAGCTGAGCCATTTTTATAGACAACTTTGTGCGAAAGAAATTAAGAAAGATGATGGAGATGCTAGAGAAAGAGATCCCGGTGCTTTTATGTAAACTGGAAAAAATTTCCCTCCAGGGTTCTTCAATCCAATGCAACATTTACTGGTTCATCTGCCATATGAAGCTAAGGTAGGTGGCCCTGTGCAATATAGGTGGATGTATCATATTGAAAGGTCCTAAAGAAGCTTAGAGCGATGATTGGTAATAAGGCCAGAGTTGAAGGTTGCATCGCAGAAGAATTTAAATTGAAAGAGATATCATACTTCACTAGTATATACTTCGCTGAGCATCACAATGTCAACACACCTGCTACACGATACCATATGGATGAAGACCATCCTTGTAGTGATCTCCAATATTTGGGTGGAAGGGCATAACTGTTGGTGTCTCCACGACATATTATGTAACTCAGGAAGAACGAACATATGCCTTGCTCTACATGTACTCAAATATGGAAGAGATGGAACAATTTCGCGTAAGTGATTCTTTTAGTTTTATATTTTACCTCCAAATTTTATACCTACCCGTTTGTTTACCTATTCGTTATAATATTGACAGTATGTTTGATTCGAAATACTTGACATCTGGTCGTCAACCAACAGAGAAGCAATTAGATAAATTGCGTCGAGAAGGAGTAAATGGTGTGCCTAGTTTCCTCACTTGGTTCAGAGAACATGTAAATCCTTACCTTTTTGACACGTATTGTTTTACTCTACTAGTTAATTATCTTATAATCTCCTATGATTTGCAGTGTGTGCTCGCTGATAATGTACATATAGACTTGCGACAGCTCTCTTACGGGAGTTAGTGCCAAAAGTTACGGTCGCTATGATGTTAATGGTTTTCTCTTCCGTTCAACTATTTTTGAAGCATATCGACCTCTAGCGCAACAACTAATACTGGAGTTGTTACAAGGGTCGTTGATGGACAAGGACACGAAACTATGTATTATGGAATCATCAAAATATAATCGAGTACAATTTTGCCGGAATAAGGAGATTAAAGTAGTCTTCTTGATTGTGATTGGTTCGACCCTAAACATGTACTCGTGAAAACCAATTTGGGATGGTTGAATCAAACACGCGGAACGATTATCTGGTTGCGATAATTTTGTCCTTGCTCACCAAGTCGAGCAGGTGTATTATATGTCGTACCCATGTGAAAACTAAGTGCTTGGTGGGTAGTCTACAAAGTGAATCCTCGGAACGTCTACACCCCTAGTGATGGCGCTTATCAATTGGAGGTTGAAGAGGTCGATGAGGTTTCCAAGATGATGAATTGCCGACTTCGTTTAATGTAGAGTCAGAATCGTCGACAGATTCTAATGATGTGGCAGTTCCCGAGAAAAAACACCAACATAAGAAGAAAAAGTAACATGGCATGCTTTGGGGAGAAAAGGACAAATTGATCCTGATTTTGATGATAATTGACAAGTAATTGTTTCATATATGCATATGCAATATACTTCATATTACATGTTTTTTCATATGTACAAACCTTCTTTACTAATAAATGCTTGTTTGTGCTTATTTTGAACAGGATGTCGAAAAAGGTGAGGAGTGTCACGAGGAAGCTCTTCCGCTTGGAGTTCATCGGCGAGTACTCCGACGAGTCAGGAGGACACCCTATTCCAGGGTAGTTCCTCTTCTTCAAACAGACATCGTCAAGAGCAGCCCCTGAGATGCATAGATCCGACATTAATTGGTCGGCCTATTGCATTTCAACTAGATGAGGAGGTAACTTTCAGATTGTTTTTTATGCCAGTTATAAACTATTACTAATTGTTTCAATACTGTTTTGTAGGAGGAAGAACACTTGGAGAGCGCGGGTCATGAGGATCATTGGTGGGTGGGGGCAGGAGGGGATGTCGTAGAGTGTGCAGCACAGAGGGATGACCCGAGGGTGTGGGGCAGGGGATGACCCGGAGGGTGCGGGGCTGGGGATGACCCGGAGGGGCTGGGGGATCTCTCGGAGGGTGCGGGTCAGGAGGAAGGGGCTGAGGCTGCCGGTGGGTCCTCAGTATCTTTTAGGATGAGCCACCTGGTCGCCCCACCAGTAGTCTCTTCCGGTGGAGCCAAGATCGAGATTACGCCTGTAGGTGACAGGTAAGTGCAATACTCTTGTTGTTTTTGCTTTTTTTTTC
>JAAALK010000602.1:0-24006 GCA_019279435.1 Zizania palustris | reverse complement strand
GCAGGTGTCAGTTGCATGGCTTCGATTCTCTCCATGAATACAGCAAAAAAGGGTCTGGCCCTTGCCAGCCGTTTTCCCTGGCGGCCTCCAGCCGCTGGACTTGTTTCCCCGCAGACTGTGGAGCTCTTGGCGCAACTTCTGCGGGGGTGCCATGTTATAGACCTCAGAGCGAGGGTGCTTTTGCCCTCTTCTTCTATCATGTTGCACTCGGGGACTGGTTCTTGCGGCTGAGCGAAGTCTTCACCTCTGCTTTAACTTCTGTCAACACTGTCGAAGTAGCAGTAGTCCTCCGAAGCCAACCTTCTTCTGACTTCGAGTACTCCTCGAAGTACGACATCAGCTGTGATACCGTAGTGATGCTCTTTCGATGCAATTTATCCAGAAGGCCTTTATGACTGACGCCTTCCCGAGCCGCATCAACCACTGAAGATGTAGACAGCCCCCGGATTTGCGACTTCGTGTGAGCGAAGCGCTTGAAGTACTGTCTCAATGTTTCTCCGGGGAGCTGCTTCACTTGGAAAAGGCTCCCTGTCGACATGGGGGGCACGAAGGTGCCCTGAAAGTTACTTATGAACTTCTTCTTCAACTGTGACCATGAAGTGATTGATCCTGGTTTTAAAGACCAGAACCATCTCAACGCCACTCCTTGAAGGGCTAACGGGAAGCACTTCGCCATAGTTTCTCTGTCTCCGCCACTAGCCTCGATTGCTAGGGCATAAGAACGCGCAAACTCACTAGGATCTTCGTCTCCGGCATACTTGCAAAGCTTTGAAGCTTTGAACCTCGGATCGAAGCGAACCTTCTGAAGCTCGGGATGCAACGGAGATTCATTGTCGTAAGAGGCGTTCTCCGGGGCTTCGGGATAATCAAGATCGTCGTCTTCGTGCACTTCGGGGATAGCTGGGGTGGCTTGAGGACGAAGCCTGTTCGCAGCCTCTTGCCGCCACCTCGCTACTTCGGCTTGAAGATTGGCCATTTGAGTGGCCATGTCTCCAAGGCTATCTTCATCTCCTCTGGAAGGACCTTCCGGGTCTTGAGAGCTGGTATGATCAGTTTGAATCGGAATGGAGGGTGGCAGAGTGGCTCCGGGTGGTCGGAGTGTGGAAGGGGTTGGTGGAGAGGCTTCGTATCCTCGAGGGATAAAAGCCCCTTGCGGAGTTTGAGGTGGAGGGATAGTCGAAGACCCTCCGACTTCGACTGTGTCGAAGGGTATCTCTCCGGAGATCCGAGAGGACCTCCGAGTGGGATTGCGAGGTGCGCTCCGCTTAGGAGGCATGATGCAAAAGGTTGGTAGAGAACGAAGTTTTTTGGACTAGGTTCCCCACGGACGGCGCCAACTGTTGGCGTAAAAGATTACGCTAACAGGTTTCTGTAGAAAAGAAACTAACAAACGAAGTGTTTGCGAAGCAAACTGTTCTAAGCCTCCGAAAGGATAATAACTTAGAATAGTTCGAAAGTGTGTATTGATTCACTTGTAATCGGTCCTTATTACAGGATGAAATGGGGGGTATTTATAGGCCTGAACATTAAGGAAAAGACCTATTTACCCCTTTATTACAACCGACATTAAGGAAACTATTCGGTTTCCTTAATAGGGCTAAAATGGTAAAAGACTAATCTAATAGGATAGAAAATAAGTCTTCCATCTTAGCTGGCAGAAAAGATCCTGAAGGTCTTTGGCCCGAAGACAAACTTCGAACCAATGCCTGTCTTCGGGCTTCGAACCAGGTTCCAAGCACCTTCGAAGATGGCCTTCGGACAATCTTCGAACTGGTTGGCTGTCTTCATGCTGCTTTGGCAATAACCCCGAAGATGAGATATTTTCCCCCAACAGCAGCTATATCCGGGTCTTCCAACTGGGCCTCACGGATTTGCTCAAATAGAACTGGCTGGGTCTCCAAGGTGGCTAGATATGCTCCTGTGGTCAACCCGAGATTCAACTTTTCCATCTCCTTCCATAACAAGGGTGCGTGTTCCTGAATCATCATGGCTGTGCAATATCCCTTGTGACTTAATGCATCAGCTACCACATTTGCTTTTCCGGGGTGGTAGTGGATACCTAAGTTATAGTCCTTTATTAGTTCCAACCATCGTCTTTGCCTCAGGTTAAGATCTGGCTGTGTGAAGATGTACTTCAAGCTCTTGTGGTCCGTAAAGATCTCACAGCAATTTTCGACCAAATAATGCCTCCAAATCTTAAGGGCGTGCACTACAGCGGCTAATTCCAAATCGTGGGTTGGATAGTTCAACTCATGGGGTCTCAACTGACGAGAGGCATAAGAGATAACCTTTCCATCTTGCATAAGAACACATCCCAATCCTTGGCGAGATGCGTCACAATAGACATGGAAGTCTTTCCGGATATCGGGTAGGGTCAGTATGGGTGCTGACACCAGACGGGTCTTGAGGGTGCGGAAACTTTCCTCGCATTCAGGAGTCCATTCAAACTTTTCTCCTTTCTGCAACAACTTGGTCATTGGCTTGTCTATCTTGGAGAAATTCTCAATAAATCTCCGATAATATCCGGCCAAACCCAGAAAACTTCGTATCTCAGATACGTTCGTGGGTGGCAACCAATCTATAACAGCTTCCACGGTGGCAGGATCTACTTCAATGCCCTGTGTAGAGATGATGTGTCCAAGGAACTTTACTTCCGCCGTCCAAAACTTGCACTTGCTGTACTTGGCGTATAATTGATGTTCCCTTAGCTTCCCTAAGGTTAACCGGAGGTGAGTCTCGTGCTCTTTCTGGTCCTTGGAATAAATGAGGATGTCGTCTATGAAGACCACGATGAATTTGTCCAAATATTCCATGAACACCTTATTCATCATGTTCATGAAAAATGCAGGGGCGTTGGTCAATCCAAAGGACATAACCGTGCACTCGTACAATCCATAACGGATGGTAAAGGCCGTCTTGGGTATATCTTCTTCTCAAATCCTCAACTGATGATATCCAGAACGCAGGTCGATCTTCGAGAATACCGTAGCTCGCTTTAGCTGGTCGAAGAGATCATCGATCCGAGGCAACGGGTACTTATTCTTTATGGTTACTTCATTCAAAGCGCGGTAATCCACACACATACGCTTGGCCTTGTCTTCTTTCTTCTCGACGAAGATGACGGGGGCACCCCATGGTGATGTACTTGGTCTGATGTAGCCTTTCCTTTCGAGGTCCTCCAATTGCTGCTTCATCTCAGCTAATTCGTTAGCGGCCATTCGGTATGGTCGCTTGTAAATAGGGGTAGTCCCGGGTACCAAATCGGTCCTGAACTTGATGTCCCTCTTGGGTGGCATCCCTGGTAAATCCTCTAGGAATACGTTCGGGTATTCACTGACCACGGGTATTTCCTCCAAGGTAATCTGATGTAGTCTTGGTCTGCCGGTCTTCATGCTTGGCATCTGGAATGTGACGGCAGTCCCCTCTTCACTAGTCACAGTCACTTTTCTCTGGGCACATTCTATTACTCCTTGGTATTTATTCAACCAATCCATCCCTAGAATGAGATCCAAACCTTGGCATTCTATCAGAATGGGGTCGGCCCGAAATATCGTACCTTGGATATCTACCCATACCTTTGGACTAAAGGAATAGGCGAGGGTTTGCTTGCCCGGGGTGGCTATTAATATGGGTCTGGGTAGTTCGCTTATGCTCAGGGCATTTCTTTCCACAAAAGCAGTTGATATAAAGGAGTGTGTAGCTCCGGTGTCAAATAATACCACTGCAAGCGATGAATGAACTATAAACTTAACCATGACAATTTTCGGGGTGGCCTGGGCTTCTTCGGCGGTGACATGGTTGACCTTGGTGCGGACGGCGGGGTTTGCTGTGACTCCTTGAGTACGCTTGGGATGAGGGCACTGACTGGAGTAATGCCCCTCCTGATGGCAGTTGAAACATACCACGGGCTTGCCGTGCTTGTCTCTTAGAATTTCTGGCTTCTTGGCCGGGGCAGCTGGGGCGGCTGGTGCGGCGGGAGCGGGGCGATTTTGTCCGGCTCCGGCATTGGCGGCAGGTGGTGCCGGACGATACACTGGGCGGGGGTGGTACTGCGGTGCTGGTGGAGGAGGGGTGAAACGGGGCCTCTATGCCATGCCTTGGTTCTGCCTGAAGGCAATCATCCTCTTCTTCTTCAGGTCAACCTTATTCTGTTGGGTCTCCTGAATGATAGCTTTGTTCACCAACTTTTGGAAGTTGGCGAAATCTCCAGAGATAAGTTGTAGGGACAGCTCATCCTTCAGTCCCCGGAGGAACTTGGCTTGCCTGGCCGCGTCAGTACGAACCTCTTTAGGTGCGTACCTGGCCAGCCTGTTGAACTCATGCAGATATTCTGTTACGGACCTGCTCCCCTGCTGCAGGTCTCTAAACTCTTGTTGTTTTTGCGCGATAATGCCGTCGGGGATGTGAGCGGCACGGAAAGCAGCCGAGAACTCCGCCCAGGTGTGGGCGTGTCCCTCTGGCAGGGTCTCGCGAAGATTGTCCCACCATTCTGCGGCGGGACCATGGAGTTGGTGGGTGGCGAAGGCCACCTTCTCCTGCTCAGTGCAGGTCAGAAGATCGAGCTTCTTCTCGATGGTCCTCAACCAATCCCCAGCCTCCATGGGGTTGGTGGTGCTCGAGAAAGTTGGTGGGCAGACTCGGAGGAACTCCGAGAGCTGAGAGGCGGGAGCGGGAGCTGGTGTGGCGCGGCGAGGCAGCTCGGGCTGTTGGTGGAGGCGGAAGAAATGAGCCTGCTGCTCCTGCATCTGCTGCTGCTGCTGTTGCATCTGGTTCAAAAGGGCTGAGACCAGCTGGTTCTGTGTGGCCATCATTTTAGCCAGAGTGGGGTGGTTGGCAACCGGCGCTTGCCTCTGCCCAGTTGCTCCCCATTGAGGCAGGTTCCCGCTATCTCCTCCATTCTGAGGAGCGTTAGAGCCTTGAGTGTTGGTCATCCTGAAGTTTCCAAAGTAGACAACATTTTCTTAGAGGATATTATTATTAAGTTTTATTCCAAAAAATGTCGTTCTTGCGGTTACACTTTATATATTTCTTCATTCATGCCTTATATTTTGACATGAATGGCAATACAATCAAGTAAAAAGAAAACAATCAACCGTAAATCTACGTCTATGGTAGCTCGGGGGACGGCTCGATCACAGGCTCGTGGGAGACGGTCGGGGTCGAGGAGCAGGATGGTCCGGCAGGAGGTGCGCTGTGGGAAATCCTCTTGGGCCTCACGGTGGGGATCCGAAGGGATTTCCGCTTGCGGGGTGAAAGAGGTGCGATCTCCTCAATGTCCTTCTTCAGTTCTTCGATCTGGTGGCGGAGCTGTGTGTTGACTATGGCGCCTTGGCGTAGAAGATCGTTCTGACGCCTCAACTCCTCTACCTCGAGAGTCAGCTGGGGGTTCTGCTGGACTTGTCGACGGAGCTCAGCATTCTCGCGGGCCAGGTTCTCCGACGAGTGACGGTAGAAGTCGATGGTGTCGTGCTGGCTATCTGCGTCGAGGACGGCCTCTGTGTGGAGGTTGTCCATGGCCTCCAAGAGTCTCATCGTGCGGGTGATGGCGGAGTTGCTTTGTGTGAGGGGGCTGATGTAGATGTTGCGGTGACTCCCTGGTGTGCGCATGGGCATGAAGCGGTAGACGGTGTCGCGGAGGTGGCAGTCGTATACCAGTCGAAGCTCGGCGAGGGACTGAAGAGCGGCTCGCTGGCTAGCCACCATGAACGAAGGTCCTCCGACTCCATTGGTGTAGAAGGGTGGCTGCGTGGAGGAGGGGCGGATAACAACTGTGACCTCGCAGTAGCTCTCGCTCGCATCAGGAAAGATCCCGTGGAACGCGGGCTCATGGGGAAACCCCAAGAAGTCGATGAGCACGCGAAGCTCGCGGATGAATCCGGCCTCATCACGAAGAGTCCCGCTCATAGTACGGACCGACATCTACAAAAGAGAGAGATTTTTGTGAAACCCTTGAAGATGAGAAGATAAATTTTTGTAAGAAAATATGATAAATATATAAGTCCTAAGGTTAGGTCTGTTTGGCTTCCTACAGTCAAGTCGGCTATGATACCATCTTGTCGCGCCCCGATTTAATAAATCAGGACTTTATTGAAATTCCATAGAAAATCAATAAAACAAGACGTTCATCATGCGACCTCGTACAATACGGGCAATCATTCACGGTTCGTAGACCGCATTAATACAAAAGTGAATAAAGGTGAAGAGGAACTAATAAAATCAAGGGTCCTAGATGAACGCCTCCTTCCAGTCTCGCCTTGACTGGGTCGCTACTCCAGACCTGCATCCTCCTCATAGTAGACGGGCTCTGATGGTGTAAGTCAACGGGGTGAGTACAGGAGTACTCAGCAAGCCACCAAATGCAAATATAATGCAAGGTAATAACAAGGGAGATAGTGGCTAGTTTTGCGGAAGCGAGTAATTGTCAAGCAACTTAATGTGAACAATTTATTAGTACTGAAGCGTAAACATGTGTATGCATCATCATCTTCTAACTCGAGGGGTACAGTCAGCCCCACCTCGTTCAACAGTCCTTACATGCCATGAATAACTCAACCATTCAAACAATTGTAAACTAACTGCGAGTAGTCACACAACCCGCCCTTGACCGTGGGCTCGGCTTTTCGAAAAGATTAAATTACTCTGATCAAAGATGTACCACTGTACCCACAAGGCACACACTCATCACTTACACCAAAGTGTAACGAGATGACCCATTTCATGGGAACTCGTGCCAAAACCTTCCATATAGTCATCCCCGACTTAACAGCACCCTCTTATAGGTTTCATATGGTGCCCCGACGCGTCGGTGCCTCACCATACCCCCCTTGAGCCTCGTCGGTACAAGTCACCCGCAGGTTGCCCCTTGCCCCTCCACTATGGTGCATCGAGTCGGGGCATTCCATACTTCCAGTTAGGACTTACCCATTAGACTTGTGGTTGGTACGGAAGTGCTTTGCAACAGATCCCACAGACCGGTCCTTATAGTGCCCCGGGTGCGACAAACCAATGCCCGAGCTTGCACCCGGAACCCACCATACTTATAACTTAGCCAACTCCAACAGAGTCCAGAGACGAGAATAACAGGGAAATTCATATATCAAGATCCAGCTTTCTACGACTCATTCTTTTTATCCTATAGCAGTTGTGCCGGTACATTGGGCACTAGCTAATAATTTTATAGTAGAGTGACAAGGAGTTAAGGCTCAATAAGCATGGCTTGGGTTTGCACACAAGGACGGGGATCTAATAAATATAAGTGTAGGGCTTGATATTGGACTAATGCAATATTAACCTATGAGTTATAGCAATAATTTATTAAAACATGGGCTCAAATGATGATCAACTGTTGCCATAGAGGTGGTCGATGACTTGCCTTGATCAGCAAATGGGGATGGAGGAACCTCGGGGTAGAACTCCGGCTCCTCGACGAACTCGTAGTCTTCTCGATACGGAAAAATAAACAGTACATTCAATAAACAGATAAAAATTCACCAAATAATAAACATACACATTTGTGGGTTTTATAGGGTTTTAATATTCTGAACTTTAGTGAAAAACAGTGAATTTACATTTTTAGGATTTTTCCTAATTTAATTTCTGAATTAATATTTTTAATCCTAAGGGGTTTTAATTATTTAATTATTTGGAATATTTTGGGTAACAGTAACATACTATTTTTATGGCATTAATGTGTAGAGAATAATATGCTGAATTTAACAAAATTTGAATGGTGAAATTTGGAGTTAAAATGAGCAAGTTATGAATTTTCAAAGTTTAAACAATTTTTTGGAATTTTATTTAAACTGAAAAACAGTCTCTGGTCCACGGTGAGCCAGGCTCACAGTGGACCGCGGCACTGTGCGCGTGGACCGGCCGATCCAGAGCCGTTGGATCTGGATCTGGCGGTCAGATGCGAGGCGGGAGGTTTAAATGAGATTGAACGGCCAGGATTAAAACGTAGCGAACGGGTACGCGTGGACGCACCAGATTGAGTCAACATTTTTAAATAACGATCGACGGCTAGGGTTAACCGATACCGGTTTGACCAGATCTGAGGGCTCAGATTAGATCCTCACAGGATCTAATCTGGACCATTCGCTCGGGATCGTGCGGCTCAGATGAACTCCGGCACGCACGTGGTGACGAGGGTATTTTACCCTTCGTCTCCGGCGACGGTGGCCTCGAGCACGACGGCGACGGCGGCGGCGAGGGCCTAGGGGCCTAGCTATGGCCAAAAATGGAATGCGGAGAGGATGGGGGTCATGATCGTACCTTCGACGCCGACGAAGGGGGTCGGGAGGTGACCGGCGATGAGGGTAGACGATGAGGGGTCCTCGGGATCTTGACGACGACGATGATCCGGCGGCGCCTATGGCCAATGGAGTGGATGCCGAGGACGGGGGGTCGTCGACGGTCACTCTGGTGGCGGTGGCTAAGGCGGAGGAAGCCGAGGTCGACGGCGATGGCTCACCAGAGTTGAAACGGAGGGGAAAACCGAAAGTGGAGGGGGAGCGCTCTGGATTGCTATGGTTCGGGCTTCAGCGGTGTGGACTGAGCACGGTGAAGGCGAGGGTATATATAGGGGCTCGCCGGTGTCCGGATGGCAAGGAATGCCGGGGAACCCGAAGGTTGGTTTCCATCTCCGGCGAGGTTTCCAAAAGCTTCGGATGCACTGCCATAAGCGTGAAAATGCGTCGGCCATAGATGGAAGGGGAGCGGTGGCGACCAGGGAAGGTGATCCGGGTGATTTCGGTGGTCGGCGGTTTGGACTGGGCTGGGCTCGGTTACTTTGGAGGTTGAGGCCCGTTAAGCATTTTAATCCTTTTCTGATTTAAAATAAATCCAGTTATTCATATATTTGATTAAGGGTTGAATCACTGTTGATAAAAATTTGTAAAAATTCCTAAAATTATATCTTAGTCTCTAGTTCATCTCATAAAATTTTCAGGTCCAAATTTTGAATATTTCTCCCTGTTTGGCTTTATTAGCGCTCTTTTAGGATTTTCTTTAATAATAATATCCAGAAATGATTTAAATAATATTTTTATTTTATTTTATTTGTTTTTATTTCCTGGGGTGTTACAGGTATCAACATATTGAAGTTCAATATCACCCTTCTCATTATGATCTCTGAGAAAATGATATCGCACATCAATGTGTTTGGTTCTGGAATGCTGAACCGAGTTGTTTGCAATACAAATAGCACTAGTGTTATCACAGAAAAGTGGAACACTCTTATAATCTAACCCGAAATCCCGCAAAGTGGAAACCATCCACAAAATCTGAGAGCAACAGCTAGCTGCAGCAACATATTCGGCCTCAGCCGTCGATTCTGCAACACTAGACTGTTTGCGGGAAGACCAGCAAACCAGTGATGTACCCAGAATGTGACAAGTACCAGAGGTACTTTTCCTATCAATCCCACACCCAGCAAAATCCGCATCGGAATAACCTCGAAGACACAAAGAGGAAGACGCCGAATACCAAATGCCAAATTCAAGGGTATGTTTGAGATACCTAAGAATGTGCTTTACCGCTTGGCGGTGCGAAGCTCTTGGTGAAGCCTGAAAACGAGCGCACAGACACACTGCGAAGTGTATGTCCAGCCTCGTAGCAGTCAAGTAGAGGAGGGAGCCGATCATGCTTCGGAACTCCTTCTGATCTACGACTTCTCCATCTTCGTCAGGATCCAATGCTATAGATGTAGCCATTGGAGTGGCGAGTGGCTTCGCATCAGCCATGTCGAACTTCTTGAGCAAGTCCTTGGTATACTTCGTCTGGTGAACAAATGTACCTTGTTTGCTTTGCTTGATTTGCAAACCAAGGAAAAATATAAGTTCGCCCATCATGGACATCTCAAACTCCCTGCTCATGGCATCTGCAAACTCGGCAACCAAAGCATGAGAAGAGCCACCAAAGATGATATCATCCACATAAATCTGAACTAGGAGGAAATATTTGCCATGCTTGAGAGTGAACAGGGTTTTATCAACAGATCCCATAAAATAGCCCCGATCAAGCAGAAAAGACTTAAGTCTATCATACCATGCCCGAGGGGCCTGCTTGAGTCCATAAAAGCCTTATGAAGTTTAAGGACTTTATGTGGGTATTTGGGGTTTTCAAAACCAGGGGGTTATTTTACATAAACATCTTCGCCTATGAAACCATTAAGAAAAGCACTTTTGACATCCATTTGATAGAGTTTGAATCCTGTAGGACCGAAAGTAGCGACCAGAGGGGGGGTGAACGGGCACCTAAAAATTTCTTGCTAAACTATTTTTTAATCCCACCACCCAAAAGAACTTAACTAGACAAATAATATTACCAAAGTAAATTTCTGTATTTAAAATTGTGTGGTATAAAAACTGACCGGTGTCCTAAATAAGAATGATATTTGTTGGCGTAAAAGATTACGCTAACAGGTTTCTGTAGAAAAGAAACTAACAAACGAAGTGTTTGTGAAGCAAACTGTTCTAAGCCTCCGAAAGGATAATAGCTTAGAATAGTTTGAAAGTGTGTATTGAATCACTTGTATTCGGTCCCTATTACAGGGTGAAATGGGGGGTATTTATAGGCTTAAACATTAAGGAAAAGACCTATTTACCCCTCTATTACAACCGACATTAAGGAAACTATTCGGTTTCCTTAATAGGGCTAAAATGGTAAAAGACTAATCTAATAAGATAGAAGATAAGTCTTCCATCTTAGCTGGCAGAAAAGATCCTGAAGGGCTTTGGTTCGAAGACATACTTCGAACCAGTGTCTGTCTTCGGGCTTCGAACCAGGTTCTAGGCATCTTCGAAGATGGTCTTCGGACAATCTTCTAACTAGTTGGTTGTCTTCATGCTGCTTTGGCAATAACCCCGAAGATAAGATATTTTCCCCCAACAGTAGCCCCTCGAATACGCTTCTCCTTTTGACCTGTAACGTTTAGGAGAGCAGTATACGCAAGAAAAGTATTCATGCATAGGGGTTAACAGATTTATATCATCTCCGAACTATGTGGAGATAAATGCTTCGGATTGGCATTCGAAGGAGTTACATTCGAAGTAACTTAGAAGTGTCTTTAGAAAGACTGAAGACTTTTTATACTTAGAAAAAATAGCCGTTAACCTGTTTCTTCTAACAGAAGTTAAACGATCCGTTATTTTCGGAAGAAAATAACGGGCAAGAATACGAAAGGGCAGAACCCAAACGGTAACAAACGGAAAATTTAGGCTATAAATAAAGAGCCCAAAACTTACCCGATTACCTTTTCACCGCTTCCTCTCAGTCAAAAGCTTTGTGAGCCCCTTGAGTTCTTGAGCCCTAGCCTTTGAGTTCTTGAGCAACCGAGCGATCATAATGGTGAAGACCAAAGGATCTGCGCCTCCTTCGGCTTTGGCTCGGCAACAGGCAGCCGCAGCAGCAGCAGCGGCGACATTGGTGGCGGCACCCTCGATGCAGGCGGGAACATCCATGGCGGCAGGGGGGAGAAATCCCCAAATCCCCGATGACCAAGGTCTGTGTCCACCTTCGACTAAATACTTGGATCAGTCTTTTGAGTTGGGGCCTTCTACCTGCAAGAGAGAATCTTTGGCAATCACAGCAGAGGGAAAGATTAGCAATGGAGTTATGATTCGGAAGCCGGGCAAAGAATCAATTCCATCACCAAGACCCGGAGAGGTTGTAGTGTTCGAAGCTTTCTTCGAAGCAGGCTTAGGCCTCCCTGCTGTGGATTTCTTGGCCAAAGTTCTTGACCTGTTTCATGTAACCCTCCCCCAGCTATCTCCGAATGCTGTAGCTAGATTAGCTATTTTGAGTGGGCGCTGAGAGCCGAAGGTTGTGAGGGGAGGGCTGAAATCTTCGCTGCGCTTCATAGAGCAACTTGTCAGTCGAAGACCTTCGTAGGCTCCGGAGGTGAGAAAGTAGTGGTTGCCTTCGGAAGTATCAATTTTAGGCTTCGAGACGAATATGCTCTACAATTCCCTGCTAAGGCAATCAATGCTAGATGGTACACTGATTGGGTACTGAGGTGGTTTTATGCCGAAGTCGGAGCGAGCAGTCCTCTGGCTGGGCCTCTCAAAGAAATCCGATTCCGGAAAGAAGCCCTAGTGCAACCTGACGAAGGCCAGCTCGAAGCCCGCCTGAACCTGCTTGAAAAAGTTAGCCGAAGGCTCAGTATGCGAGACTTGGCTGAAGAATTCATCGGTCTTCAAATTCCTCCACTGATGGCCAACTGGCCTATCATCTTCGAAGATGACTCCGAAGGCGGCCTTCGCAAAATCAATTATACTTCGAGCCCTGCAGGTAACTTCGAAACCAACATGCATTGTACATATTTACTTCGAAGAAAGACTAACTCGAATTATTTTTTAGCTTCTTCAGATCCCATTACATCAGAGCAAATCATAAGGGCTTCGGAGAAGATTCTGGGTGCTCCAACTCCGTCGGAAAAAGAATGGCGAATCAAATTAGTCGGAAGTTGGGAGCGATTTAACAGAGTATGGGGAATGCTGGAGTTAACTCCACCCCCTCTGATGGATTGGGTGCCTCAGGAGAAAGGCCCCAAGAAAAGAGTAGCTGAAGCCGGAGCTTCAAGTTCAGCGAAAACTCCGGTGAAGAAGGTGGCTCGGAAGCCAAAGAATCTCGCACCTTCGGATCCTGCTCCTTCAAGCTCAAGAACCTCACTTTCTGGTTCTAAAGAGGATGAAGGTACTTTATTAGTGAAATTGATTGATGAAGATGCAGCTCAACGAAGTATTTACATTGAAGATACTGCAGGTATACCGGAGCCCCAAACCAACATCGAAGAAGTAATAGCTCCGGATACCCAAGATGAACAGATCGAAGCCCCTATGGGTGGAGATGAAGCCGAAGTTCCTACAACTTCGGTTGTGGAGGAAAGGGCTGATCACGAAGATGCTCCGACAGCGGAAAATCTAACTGCGGAGTCAGATGATGACTTCACTTTTGATCCTCCGATCAGTCCAGTACTCGATCTCCCGGAGAATGTTGAAGGTAAATTTTTGCATAATTCTTATCAATTTCTGCAAAATTATACAATGTATAATATTTCTGTTATTGCAGAGCCTCCTGTTTTCGAAGTACCCCTCGAAGATACAATTCAAAGGCCTTCAACAACTTCGGAGCCACGCCCGGAGGTTACTCAACAAGGGCCTGGAAGAGGTAAAAGGCACATAGAGCCTCCTCTTACTCAAGGATCGACTTCATCTGAGTCGATAGATGAAAGTGAATCAACCGAGGGGGGGCCATCTTCAGAAATTCCAAGAGCCTCGGAAGAACTCTCCGGACCTTCGCTAAGCAGAGCTGATCAGAAGGCTTTAGAAATGCTTCCTCTCATAACTCCTTTTTTGGAGGAGAAAACCGGACTTGGGACTTTGGTTAAACCTTTGGGTCAAGCCAGTCGCAAAGTCGGGGAAACAGAACTAGTAGCCCTTTTAAGCAGAGCGAAGGGCCCGGAGCTTAACCTTGCTGTAGAAAGAGCAGCTTATCAGGTATAAAGCATCTTCGAAGCAAATAGCAAATTATATATGAATAATTTCTTATTTCAGTTTTTCTTTTTTCTTAGCAAGCAGTCTTAGCCCGCGCTGCGGCTTTATCGAGCGAAAATGAAATTGCTCAACTTCGGGAAGAGAACGAAGCTCTTCAAAGAAATTTTAACTTCTCCGAAGGTCGAGTAGCTCAGATGGATAACGTAATACTAGCAGAGCGAAGGGCTAGGCAGAGCTTGGAGGCTGCGAAGAAAGAGCTCGAAGCGGAAAGAATTGTGCTTCGAGCAGAGATTGAAAGACTGCGGACGGAGGATGCTGCGAAGGGGTCCGAACTTGTAAGGCTACAAGAAGAGGCTGGCCAACTCCGGACTCAAAAGAATGCTTTGACTACGGAGAACGCTAGAATCTCCGGAGTTTTAGCAGAAACGACTTCGGCCAAGGATGTGCTTATTGAGGAAAGGCTTAAGTCTGAGAAGGTGGCTTCGGAGGTCATCGAACAAATGTTAGGTGTCTTGGAGTACTTCGGTACTACTGGATCACTACCTTCGGATGACAATGTGACTCTGCTGCGCCGGTTAAAGAGGATCCAAGGAGCAGCGAAGCAAATGAAGACGGCAGGCATGCGTTATGGAGAACTCTCCGGACAAGTGTCTGCCCTTGGATTACTTCGTTACTATGAGGATTTGGGCCGAGTAATTACTCCGAGCGCGGAGGGTTCCATCATCTTCGACGACGCAAGACTTCTGACTCCTTCCGAAGGCGTGGCTGCCGCCTGGCGAGCCTTTCAAACTTCATGGAGAGCCGAAGGTCGATCTGCGATCAAGGCTTGGATTGATGAAGGCCAATGCCAGAAGCAAGTTCGGAGCCAAGCTTCGAGCAGTCAACCTCCTTCGAACCCGCAGGTTTAGGAATATTTTAGGATTTCTAATCATGTAAAGCTTTATGCTTGTAAACATTTATTAATGAAAGTCTTGTTTATCATATTTCTAGGCTTTGCCTCTTATGGAAGATATCGAAGTGTTAGAGCTTAACAGCGAACTTCGCTCACTGTGGAACACCTTCGAACTTCTAAAGAGTTATAAACGTCCTCGATTTCTTATTCCTCGAGATGACTCCGGCGTTATTGCGCCCGAAGTAATCAAAGACGTATTGTCTTATATTAAAGAGGAAGATAAAGAGATTGACGCAAACACCTCGTCTTCTGAAGACACTAATTGGTCCGAAGACGAAGGTGAAGCCCAAAATAAAAGATCTGAAGATCTTAGAAGCTGGGAAAGAAGCCCCGAGCGGCTTCGAACTTGGGCCGAGCTTCAACAAGAGCAGAAGGATTTTAGAGCTTCGAAGGGGAGGAAGAGAGTTAAGCGCAAAGTTCTTAGAACTTCCGATGTTGGAACTAGTCGTTCCACCCCTAGCTCTCGGGACCGAAGAGGTCTCCGATTCCTTCTTGGTATAGATACCAATTTTTCATAATGTAATCTGTAAATACATTTATTTCGATAATGAATGCCGATTTAAAATTGTCTCCATATTACTAGCCCCTCTTTGGGTATAAGCAACTTCGAACTGTATTCAAAGATGGTTATGCGCAAAGAAAAAACTTTGGAGTACAATTTTTTTGGGGGTTCGGAGCCCCTCTGTCATTTAAAGATCTTTTGAAATCTTATGAAATGCCTTCGACTTTTTGTAGTCAGAAGAATGGTAACTTGGTACCTTTGTTTAACGAAAGAAATCAATTGAGATAACTTCCAGGACACTTTAGTGTCTTAAAAAATTTGTCACTTTGGACTTATATGAACAGACATTCGAAGCTCATGGCTCAAATGTTGTTTTGCTTTAGCCACCTTCGGCTGTTTTTGCAGAAGTCTACCAGCCGGAGCTTGGACTTCGCAGAATTTGGCCACCTTCGGCTCTTTTTTGCAGAAGTCTACCAGCCGGAGCTTGGACTTCGCAGAATTTGGCCACCTTCGACTCTTTTTTGCAGAAGTCTACCAGCCGGAGCTTGGACTTCGCAGAATTTGGCCACCTTCGGCTCTTTTTACGGATGTCTGCAAGCTGCAGCTTGGACTCCGCAGATTTTGGCCACCTTCGGCTCTTTTTACGGAAGTCTACCAGCCGAAGCTTGGACTCCGTAGAATGTGGTATTGGCTCTTTTACGGATGCCTACAAGGTATCAGCTTGGGCTCCGGATGGATTTCAGCCACCACACCGGAGGCTTCGACTTTATGGGTACGAAGTCCGGAAATACAGCCCAGCTTAATGACACTTCCCTCTCGGTCAACTTCCGTTCCAGCGCGTCCGCTCGGGAAGCTAGGAGTCAACAAGGGGAAGGCAACTATCAGGGTGTATGCTTTATTAATTTAGAGGTGATTACAAGCGAATTACAAGGAGCCTTTATGTGAAGTATCGCTTTAGGTGCTCCGCATGCCAAGTATGTGCTAACTCTTCACCTTCTAAATTAGCTAATTTAAATGAACCAGGGCGTCCTGAGCGGACAATTAGATATGGACCTTCCCATTTATTGCCTAACTTCCCTGGTGCTATAATGCTTCGTAGAACAAGATGACCCGGCCTTAACTCGCTGAGTTTAACCTTCGGGTCATACCAAGTCTTCGTCTGCTGGTGATATTTTGATAAATTAGCTACAGCTCGAAGTCTTGTTTCTTCTGACAAATCTAACGAAGCTTGTCTCTCTTCTTCGATGTCTGGTTCGGTGCTGCGAAATGATCCTCCTTTGAGCTCCGTTGGAGTCATAGCTTCATCTCCGAATAGCAGTCTGAACGGAGTAAAACCTGTGGACCTTGTTTGCGTAGTCCGAATGGACCACAGAATCTTCGGAAGCTCTTCAGTCCACAGTCCCTTTGATAATCCTACTATTCTTCGATTTAGCCCTGATAAAATATTTCCATTGGCTCGCTCAACGGCTCCATTCGACTGAGGATGTCTCACTGCAGCAAAACATAGTTGAATGCCTAGGTCTTCGCAAAACTTACTGAAGGGTTATGCGTCGAACTGTGTTCCATTATCAACTGTGAGATATCTAGGCACTCCGAACCGGCAAATAATGTTCTTCCAGAAGAATTTCTGTACATTGTTCGAAGTGATAGCTGTTAAGGGCTCTGCTTCTACCCACTTAGAAAAATATTCAATAGCTACCACTGCGAACTTCAGATTTCCCTTTTCTAACAGAAAGGGACAAATTAGATCCATACCCCATCTGGCCATAGGCCATACCGGAGCTATGACTTGAAGAGCTGTTGGTGGGCGATGACTCCGTCGACCCATCCACTGGCATCCTTGACAAGTGCGGACCAAGCTCTCCGCATCAGCTGTTATTGTGGGCCAATAAAGCCCCTGGCGAAGTGTTTTTCCTGCCAGAGCTCTAGGGGCTAAATGGCTTCCACAAAGGCCTTCGTGAATTTCTCGAAGAATTTCTTGGCCTTCGGCTTGAGATATACATCGGAGTAGAGGGGAGCATACTCCGGCCTTGTATAATATACCGTTGATTAACTGATAGTTTCTTGCTCTGAGCTTTAATCTTGACAATTGGGGCTCTTCGGGCAAATTTGTTCCTCCTTGCAGGAGTTCTATGATCGAATCTTTCCAATCTGCACTAGGAATGCAAAGGATCTCCGCAGAGGCAATTTGTGGCACCGAAGGTACATTGAGCTCCTCATAGAAAGCTTCGTCAGGCACATCCACAGCTCCGGCTGCAGCCTTCGCTAAAATGTCCGCTTGCACGTTTTCAGCTCTTGGTAAACTCCGAATGGAAATACCCTTGAAATGTGCTTCAATTTTGCGAATTTCTTCTAAGTACTTTGCAAGCTGTGGATGTCGGACTTGAAAACTTTTGTCTACGTGCCCTGCTACTATCTGAGAATCTGTTTTTATAATTATCCTTGTAGCCCCTAGAGCACGTGCTTTCCTGAGTCCCAATAAAATTCCTTCGTACTCCGCTATATTATTGGTAGACTTAAAGTTGAGTCTTGCGGAGTACATTGCTCTTTGCCGTGACGGTGAAATCAATACTGCCCCAATGCCTGCTCCGGATGCTTGGAAAGCCCCATCGGAGTAAATAATCCAAACTCCGTCATCTGATTTCTCTGGAGTCAACTTCGCAGGTGGAGTCCACTCTGCTACGAAGTCTGCTAGGACTTGAGATTTGATAGCTGTCCTTGCTAGGAAAGATATGCCGAAGGGTGCTAGCTCTACTGCCCACTTTCCAATCCTTCCAGTGGAATCTTTGCTTCGGAGCATATCTCCTAAAGGATACGAAGTTGGTACAATTACATTATGAGCCAAAAAATAATGTCTTAGCTTTCTCGAAGCCATTATCAGAGCATAAACGAACTTTTCTAGTTCGGAGTATCTTGTCTTCGCTCCTGACAATGCTTCGGATACAAAATAGACAGGATTTTGGACCAACTTCCCATTGATATCTGCTTCTCTGACAAGGACTGCGCTGACAGCTGAACCTGTAGCTGCAAGATACAGGAGTAGGGTTTCGTCTGCAATAGGCACCGTGAGTGTAGCAAGATTGCTGAGATAATCTTTAATATCTTCGAAGCTTTTCTGACACTCCGGCGTCCATGCAAAATCTTCGGACCCTTTTAAAGCTTTAAATATTGGCAAGCTCCTCTCCGCAGACCTTGATAAAAATCTGCTAAGTGCGGCCAGACGTCCAGTCAGCTTTTGCACTTGCTTTAAATTCTCCGGAGGAGCCATCTTCTGCAGCGCAGTTATTTGAGTAGGGCTAGCTTCAATTCCCCTGCTTGAAACTAAGTACCCTAACAACTTTCCAGCCTTAGCTCCGAATACACATTTTTCGGGGTTAAGACGGATCCCACATGCCCGAAGGCTATTGAGTGTTTCTGCTAAGTCTAGGCTATGTTGGTGCTTTAAAGCACTCTTTATTACAATATCATCCATATAGGCCTCTACATTGCGGCCTAGTTGATGACCTAGAGCCTTAGCAACTAATCTTGAAAAAGTAGCCCCGACATTTCTTAGGCCGAAGGGCATTCTTACATAGCAGAAGACTCCCGAAGGAGTTACAAAGCTCGTCTTGATTTCATCTTCGCGCTTCAACCATATTTGATGATAACCAGAATACGCGTCAAGGAAGCTTAGTAACTCCAAACCTGCAGTGGAGTCAACTAGTTGATCAATTCGGGGCATGGGGTAGGGGTCACGTGGGCACGCTTTATTCAGGGATGTGAAATCAATGCACATGCGCCACTTCCCGGAAGACTTCTTCCTGACGAAGACTGGGTTGGCTAACCATTCTGTATGGGCCACTTCTCTGATAATCCCAGCCTTCAACAGTTTTTTCAACTTCGTCCTTAGCTAGAGCAGCTCTCTCTGCGGACATCTTCCGGAGCCCTTGTCGAACAGGCCGGGCCTTCGGGTTTACAAGCAAACTGTGCTCAATAATATCCCGATCGACTCCGGTGATATCTTCGTCAGACCAAGCGAAGGCATCCAAATTTTCTTCTATGACCTTTTCCAAGGAAGTTGCAACTTCAGGAGGTAAATCTTTACCAAATTGAAAAGTGTATTCTTTACCATCTTTAACAATGATCTTCGTTGCAATCTCTCCTTCGGGACTTGGTCTTGGAAATGACTTCTTCGAAGCTTCGGAAGAGGCTGAAAAAATTTCTTCATTATTTTGAACACTGTTTACTTGCCTCGGATCAAGAGGAGGACCGTGACCATATTCTGCCCTCCGAGCCATGGCTTGATCTCCGAAGATTGTCAGGACTCCTGATTGTGTGGGCATCTTCATGCACAAGTAGTTGTGATGCGCCACAGCTCCGAACTGATTCAACATGCCCCGTCCGAAGATGACATTATAAGCATACGGGGCATCTACCACATCGAAGATAACTTCTTCAGTTCGGGCTAGTAAACCTTCTCCGAAGGTTACTTCTAGGCCTATCTGGCCAAGTGCATCAAGCGGAGGTCCTGCGAAGCCTTGCAGAGGATGAGCCGCTGGGAGGAGATGCTTCCGGGAAATGCATAACTGATCGAAGGCTTGTACAAATATGATATCTGCCGAGCTACCTCCGTCAATTAGCACCCTTCGGACTTCAGTCCCTGCAATATCAGCAGTAATAAACAATGGATCTGCATGTGGGAACTTGATACCAGCTGCATCCTCCGCAGAGAAAGATATTGGAACATGAGACCACTCCGGCATTGCAGCTGCAGATGACGAAGTCCCAATGTGGCCTACTTCTCGAACGTACTCTCTTCGCTGTCTCTTGGACATGCTTCCGAGGGTACCTCCTCCGGAGATAGGGAGAACTACTCTCTTCCCTCTATCTTGCCCTTCCTCTTGCTTCGGAGGTGGCATAACATTGGCCACCGGAGGGTGCCTTGCAGCATCAAAATTTTCTATCCGCGCCACAGCCTGGACCGGCTCCGGGCGCACTGCTGCTGCTGGACTTCGGTCGGTACTACCTCGACCCGAAGTTCTTTCCAAGTATTCTCCCCTTAGGGTAAGGATAGCCTTGCAAGTGTCAGTTGCATGGCTTCGATTCTCTCCATGTATACAGCAAAAAAGGGTCTGGCCCTTGCCAGCCGTTTTCCCTGGCGGCCTCCAGCCGCTGGACTTGTTCCCCGCAGATTGTGGAGCTCTTGGTGCAAACTTCTGTGGGGGTGCAATGTTCAAAACTTCAGAGCGAGGGTGCTTTTGCCCTCTTCTTCGATCATGTTGCACTTCGAAGACTGGTTCTTGCGGCTGTGCCGAAGTCTTCACCTCTGCTTTAACTTCTTGCAATATTGTCGAAGTAGCAGTAGTCCTCCGAAGCCAACCCTCTTCTGACCTTGCATACTCCTCGAAGTATGACATCAGCTGTGATACTGTGGTGATGCTCTTCCGATGCAATTTATCCAGAAGGCCTTTATGACTGACGCCTTCCCGAGCGGCATCAACCACCGAGGATGTGGACAGCCCCCGAATTTGCGACTTCGTGTGAGCGAAGCGCTTGAAGTACTGCCTCAATGTTTCTCCGGGGAGCTGTTTCACTTGGAAAAGGCTTCCTGTTGACATGGGAGGCACGAAGGTGCCTTGAAAGTTACTTATAAACTTCCTCTTCAGCTGTGACCACGAAGTGATTGATCCTGGCTTTAAAGACCAGAACAATCTCAACGCCACTCCTTGAAGAGCTAACGGGAAGCACTTCGCCATAGTTTCTCTGTCTCCGCCACTAGCCTCAATCGCTAGGGCATAAGAACGTGCAAACTCACTAGGATCTTCGTCTCCGGTATACTTGGAGAGCTTCGAGGTTTTGAACTTCGGATCGAAGCGAACCTTCTGCAGCTCAGGATGCAACGGAGATTCATTGTCGTAAGAAGCGTTCTCCGGGGCTTCGGGATAACCAAGATCGTCGTCTTCGGGCACTTCGGGGATAGCTGGGGTGGCTTGAGAGCGAAGCCTGTTCGCAGCCTCTTGTCGCCACCTCGCTACCTCAGCTTGAAGGTTGGCCATTTGAGTGGCCATATCTCCAAGGCTATCTTCATCTCCTCCGGAAGGACCTTCCGGGTCTTGAGAACTGGTATGATCAGTTCGAATCGGAATGGAGGGTGGCGGAGTGGCTCCGGGCGGTCGGAGTATGGAAGGGGTTGGCGGAGAGGTTTCGTACCCTCGAGGGATAGAAGCCCCTTGCGGAGTTTGAGGTGGAGGGATAGTCGAAGACCCTCCGACTTCGACTGTGTCGAAGGGTATCTCTCCGGAGATCCGAGAGGACCTCCGAGTGGGATTGCGAGGTGCGCTCCGCTTAGGAGGCATGATGTAAGAAATTGGTAGAGAACGAAGTTTTTTGAACTAAGTTCCCCACGGACGGCGCCAACTGTTGGCGTAAAAGATTACGCTAACAGGTTTCTGTAGAAAAGAAACTAACAAACGAAGTGTTTGTGAAGCAAACTGTTCTAAGCCTCCGAAAGGATAATAGCTTAGAATAGTTTGAAAGTGTGTATTGAATCACTTGTATTCGGTCCCTATTACAGGGTGAAATGGGGGGTATTTATAGGCTTAAACATTAAGGAAAAGACCTATTTACCCCTCTATTACAACCGACATTAAGGAAACTATTCGGTTTCCTTAATAGGGCTAAAATGGTAAAAGACTAATCTAATAAGATAGAAGATAAGTCTTCCATCTTAGCTGGCAGAAAAGATCCTGAAGGGCTTTGGTTCGAAGACATACTTCGAACCAGTGTCTGTCTTCGGGCTTCGAACCAGGTTCTGGGCATCTTCGAAGATGGTCTTCGGACAATCTTCTAACTAGTTGGCTGTCTTCATGCTGCTTTGGCAATAACCCCGAAGATGAGATATTTTCCCCCAACAATATTCAAGATAACTAAATAGAAATACTGCAATATATATAAAAAGAAACCTAGATATATCACGAAATATGTATATTGTAGTCTTGAAATAAAATACTATTTAAGTGAATAAACATGGATCATTAAAGAATTAATTCAGTAATAAATCTGAAATATTACACGTGAAAAAACTAGAATAAAAATTTATTTCGACTAATAAAATTTTCTTTTCCTTTTATATGAGCAGATTAAAATACTTAGATAAAAATTGTGCGAGTACTAATAATTTTCTAGCGGATAAACATTAACCACAAGATTATTAAACAAAAACAACAGACTAATAAAATAATAGAAGTTTATCTCACTAATTGATCTACCTAGAAAATAGGAGATTAGATTGATTACCTGCGTCCGTCGTCGTCGCCGTACGCCTTAATTTCTCTCGCCAGAACTGTTGCTGTTGCCGGTCGAAAACTGCTTCTTTTCTCCGCCCGCCGTGCCAACGTCAATTTCGTGGGGCCGCAGAGCTCACGTCCTACCTTTTTTCCACAGCCTAGCTACTGCACTGCCCGCCGATTGCGTTGAATACTTCACCGCTGACGCACGGCAGGGAAAAGCACTGTGCTGCGTTGAACGCTCAGCCAAAAACCGTGCGGGCTATCACTGGTGCAAAGTTCCTGCTGCTTTTTGTGGATTGTTGTGCCTGGATTACACCGAAGATGAGCAAATCGCCACGGCTAAAGACTGGTGCTCGGTTGGGCCACCACACAATGCCGAGAAAACACCACAACGACGGACGAAGTAAAAATGCAGATGAAAAACTTCGGAGGAAAGCGAATGGAAAACCAGAAAAGTTGGACTGTAGATTGATCTAATAAAAACGGTCATCTATCCCTAAGGGGATAGAGGCCTATTTATAGGCAAATCCTAATACATCAAAAGTCTAATTTACCCTCGGGTAAAACTAAACTGACTCTAAAATAAATTCCGAAAATTACTAAACTAATCTTAGAAAAATTACCTGACTCAAATAAAAATATTCTAAACGTAAAAACTAAATATTAATATCCTAAAAACGAATTAAACATAGATTGTTAGTTTTACGTCGAAACTGACAAAGCGTCCACCGTCTTCGCACCGGGTACCCAGATTGGGCCGACCCGACCCCGCAGCTTCCTCAGCCCGGTAATCGCTCACCGCTCGTGCACCTGAGTCAAACCAAGTAAACAGACCATTGGATCATCTGCCGCTCCTAGCCATGTACCCGGATTGGGCCAGCCCGACTCCGCGGCTCCTCTACTCGGTCGTTGCTCACTGCCCGTGTACCTGAGTCACATGCGCCACAGACTCAGCAGGTCTTCATCTCTCCCTTCCTTTGACTTCCGTTGACAATCACTCATCACATCTAGAATATCAAAACCATATTCTTAAACATGGTTTCTCAAATCCTCGGGATGTCACAAAGGCAAGCAAAATCCTAATGGCCTCAAGACGAGCAACAGGTGCAAAAGTTTCAGTAAAATCAATCCCTTCTAATTGATAATAACCCTGAGCTACAAGTCTAGCCTTGTTTCTAACTATAGTCCCATCCTCCCTTTGTTTGTTTTTGAAAATCCATTTTGTTCCAATGAAATGAACATTTGGTGGAGGATCAACTAAAGTCCAGACTTGGTTTCTCCCAAATTTTTCAAATTCATCATGCATGGCATTGATCCAACTAGAATCAGAAAGTGCATGACAAACATCTAAGGGCTCGAAAGAAGAAACAAAAGCGGAATCAATGAAATGAGCATGAGAACGTGTTACCCTTTGATCAAGCTCACCAGTGATCGATCTGCTCAGGAGGATGCATCCTTTGAACATGGTGTGGAGCCTCGCGGCGGGATGCAGTCTCCCCCTCAACTTGTGCGTTGGAGTGGTCCAAGATGACCAATGTCGAGGTAGTTGCTTCGGGACCTTGTGCCGAAGTGGTCGAAGCGGGGTCGGCTTTGGGGGTTGATGTCGAGGGTAGTAGGGGTTCATCCTCGAAATCTTTGGGATCTTCTTTTTCGAAGATAGTCTGTTCCATACCGTGTTCATTTGCCTGTTCAAGAGCAGAACTAAAGAGGGCGTTGATTCATCAAAAGTCACATCACATGACTCGATGATAGTGTTAGTCTCCAAATTATAAACGATAAGAATGACCATGT